>NW_006499913.1:3242855-3272135 GCF_000471905.2 Amborella trichopoda | reverse complement strand
CTAGAGTTAACAACCCTTCAAAATACAAAGATTCAAGTTAAAAATGGTAGTGATGGGTGTATTTATCAAAACAATCATTATTTTTTTTATTAAAAAATTATTTAAATATGTAACTTTACCATCAAGTAAGGACAAATTTGAAATTTTTACAAAAGTACAATTGCATTATGGAAGTTAGTATCCTGAAATTTTATTTATAGAGTGCCCTTGTCTTTTAGTTAAAATTTCAACTTTACCCCTTATAGATATGACAAAAGTACTATTTGTCTTATAATAATATTTACAAAATAGCCCTATAAAATAAACTTTTTAAAAAAAATAGACTACAAAATTAATAAATTCACCCTTCACAACTCTCTCTATCTTGAACCTTTATAATTTGAAGGGTTGTGAAGGTTAGATTATCTCATATATATATATATATATGGAAATTACATTGTGATATATTTTCTAGATATGTGTGCCAAATTTAATAGTGATCATTTGGGGTCTTACCCATATGGATGTGGGAGGATCTCATATGATCATTACTTTTATATATATATATATGGAAAAAGCTGGGATTAGCCCACTAGCTCATATGAATATATGAGTCCAATGGCTCAGATTGAATTTGGACCGATCAGACGATCATAGATATCCAGTAGTACTTGAATTTTATTTATTTTTCTATAAATTAAAATCACTCAAAATTTTAAGTGTATGTTCTTTTCATCAAGGCGCACCAAATAAAAATATAAAAAAAATTATCCGGAAAAAACAAAATGACCAAAATACCTCTCAAAACATTTCGAGCGTATTTTGGTTAATGTTTTTCATGTAAAATATTTTTTTGATATTTTTCAAAGATTTTTATTTTTGATGAACACACATCTAAAATTTCAAGTGATTTGGATTTGTAGAAAAATAAATAAAATTCAATCACTACTGGATATTCGTGATCGTCAGATCGGCTCAAATTCAATATGAGTTATTTAGAGCTAGTGGGTTAATCCCATCTTTTTCCATATATATATATATATATATATATATATCTTATTATTATTATTTGTCCCGGTCCGAGGTTGATGTTTAAAATATCTTACTGCTATATTTATCCACTCAAAAAATTGAATTCTCTCTCTTTGTGGAAGCAAAATAGCTCTCTCTCTCTCTAGCTTTTTAAGCAAATTAACTCTCTCTAGCTTTTTGAACCAAATTGACTCTCACTATCTCTACCCATTACAGAAAGTACCTCTCCCTCTCCTCTCCCCTCTCTCTCTCTTGAGCTGGAAAACAAAAACACAACAGGACCCCTATCACAAATCAGACACCTAAAAATGCAAAAACAAAAAAAAAGAAAAAGATAGAAGATAGAAGAGAGAAGTGGTAGAAGAAGAAGCAGCAGCAACAGAGGGAGTGGAGTACCGACACCGTGCTGCAGTAAGGTGGGTCTGAGGCGAGGGCAATGGACCTAGAGGAGGACAATGTGCTGGCCGTGTACATTGCTCACGAGGGGGTGGGCCGCTGGCGAACTCTCCCGAAGCCCACCGGCCTCCGGCGATACGGAAAGAGTTACCGACTGCAGTGGATGAATTATCTGAGGCTGTGTGTGAAACGTGGCCGCATCAGCCCCGACGAGGAAGACCTCATCCTTTGGACTCCATCGCGTCCTTGAAAACTAGTGGTCCCTCATCGCTGGCAGGATCTTGGATTGACAAGGGGTAAAAAATGGAAACATCGGACCGAGAGCAAACTTGATAAAAAAATAAAAAAACTTGTGGATACATCAATCCGGGTAATAACCGCGTATGTTTAAGCTATATTGTTGTAACGGTAAAAAACTCTGTCTGTATGTAAATTTCCCTAAAAGTAAAAGTAGTGTGCGGTTTGTACAGAGTCGAGGCTCTAAACCATCAAAGTAAAGTGCACCTTCAAGTAGTGTTGAGAAATGTGGTTTTATTATTGAAAATCTTTGTGACGGTCTTAAAATATATTTGTATATCTAATTATAAATTTTAAAGCTTTAAAATAATGTAGATCAAACAAATTATGAAAATCTTAAAAATTGATGGTAAGAAAATACGTTACAAGATGCACCATTCCCAAACTTAAATTTCATATTTTTTTTCTCATGTCTATACATCTTGCGGTTGAAATGATCAATTTAAAAATATTTGAATGTCAAAACAATCTTTTTTAATGAAAATTTTTATGAGCGTCTAAAATTTGATTGTTTAGCGCCTCGCACCTATATGAACTTTTTTTTGACGCGGTTATCTATGCGATTCTGGATTAAGAATAAAAAAATACGTCACCCTCGCTCACAGTAATCATATCAATAAACAAAGTTATTATAGCTTCCAACTCGACCTCATGGGAGTGGCTCTCACACACATTTTGCTCTTTTTGTTTTAATTTTATTATTATTATTAAGTTATTAACAGTAAATTTCATTAAATAAAAGAGCTCAGCAGCTAGACGACGAAGACAAAACCCCCCGTTTGGACATTCTAATAGCCCCATACATTTTTTGATTGTTTTCTGATTGCTCCATATTTGCAATATCCTTACCAGCTCTCATGGGTGTATGTGAAAATAGACACTCATTATTACATATAAATACCTAAGGGATGTGTTTATTTTTCAATTATAGCCTATATGAGCAATTTTTTTTTTCTTTTCTTCAGTTGTGAACAAAACCAGGTTATTAGCAGTGTTTCCAAATCGGGATAACCCAAATCCCTATATGATGTGGTAAGCACCCTAGAATAATGATTTTAACACCCAAAGAAAATATTCAAGCATAATAATGTATGCAATATATTTGGGAAACATACAGAAACAAAAAAAGCAACAAATAAATGAGAAATCACCAAACCATGATACAAGTAAAAGTAGAAAGCATATATACATTTATGTAGTTCTTCCAAAATGGGCTACATCCATGAGCAATGAGCAATGACTATCAATGAAAAATTTACGAGTTTGGGGTTTTGTAGATATTACTTCATACAATAGCAAGAAAAATTCAAGGCAATTCCTTGAGTTTTGGAGGGGTATTGATTATGAGAGATTTTTATACTAAGGCAATTCCGAAAAGTGGTGGGGAATGGAGATTCCACACTATTCTGGTTTGACAAATGGATTGGAGAGTTTCCCTTGAGATACCTCTTCCCTAAGGTTTTCTCGAAAGTTTTAAACCCTCTAGTATCCATCAAGAAGGCTAGTGCGGGTGATTATACTAACTATATTTGGTCCATTCTTTGTAGGTAAAGGAGAGTTCAGATGGATTCAGTGAGGAGTTTCAAGCATTGTTGGACTTATTGAATGACGCATATCTGACTCCAAATATAGAGGATAGTTTTATCTAGGATCTTACTCCCTCGGGTAAATTTTTTGTCAAATCCACCTACAATCTCTTGTTTTGTGACCGAAATAAGGAGTTAGACGCTGGACTCTTTTAGATCAAGATTACATGTGACTCTTAAAGTGCAACTTTTCATATGGATCATGTGCCAAGACAAATTAGCAATTGTTGACAACCTAAGAAAGAGGGGTTGTATCATCACCAATGTATGTATTAAATGCAAAGATAGTAATGGAACATCCAACATATGTACTTATCATGCCCTTTCGCTACAAATCTTTGGGACTGGGCTTGTCAATATCTCAATTTGACATCACCAATCCCTCAGAATGCCAGAGCACTCCTCGATCAATAGATTACGCTTGGTATCTCAAATATGGGAACTATCCTTTCGAGATCTATTTGGGTTATTCTCCTTTGGAGTGTGTGGAAGGAAAGAAATAGAAAAGTGTTTGATAATATAAGCATATACCTCTCTATACTAAAATCGAATATCATCGCAGTAGCAGCATATTGGTTCCTTGCTGATAAGGATAGTGGTTTCATTCCTAAAAGTTTAATTATCAGTAACCCTTTGGCAATTGCGACTATGAGTGTCAATACTAATACTCGTAGTGCGGTTGTTTGGAAACTACGACTTTTGAATTCTTTTAAACTTAACTTTGATAGAACTCCTTCGGTAATCCAGGGATAGGCTTTGGTGGACTAATTAGAAATAATTTGGGTCACATTATCTTTTCCTATTTGGGTCATTGTGATATCACAACAACAAATGAGGCGGAAGCACAAGGCCTCTTGAAAGGACTGCAATTGATTTCTACTTTGGAAAAAGGTGGGATTATCGAAAGAGATTCGACAAATGTCATCGCCTGGAGCAAGGGATAACCATACATCCTTGGAGGTTAAGGATTATCTTTCATGAGGTTAGGGATATTTTATCAAGTTTCATGGCAATTGTTCAACATTGCTAAAGGAATGCTAATGGAGATGTTGATGCTCTTGCCAAAGGAAGAGTTCACGCTCCTTTGATTGTCACTTTTTTTTAGCGACATTCTATTCTTTTTATTGTATGCCTTGTTTTTTTGTCTTTGGTTAATGAATGCTTCATGTTATCGTTCAAAAAAAAAAAAAACTTAAATAAATATTTCTCACCACAATACCATCATCAATCGGCTCATATTTTCGTCACCGTCGACCAAGACCATCGCCGCAAAGAAATGCCAATGAAAAACCGGCCCAATACTACGCCACAATGGTGTTAAGATTTGTGCAACAAACCCTCAATCTCTACCTCCTAAAACTTTTCTACTATTTTTCTTGTGTTTTCTCTCCCTATTTTCTAGGACGAAAAGCCCCTCATGTAAGAAAAAACCCTTAATGGGAGTGGTTTTGACATCACATCCCAACATGAAGCATTTTGTCGATAACTAGCATTTGATTATGAATGAAAAAGTTCCCATGAAAGTGACAAATTAAGTTGGGGCACCCATTATCATGGGACAACTTTAAGGGACATTTATCCATAACTTGAAAAATAGGGACGTCCAAACATGGCCAATGTGTTCAGCATAGATGCTTAGTGTTTCTCAGGTCATTGGGATTGAGAAATGGTAGGAATCCATCTGACCGTAAAAAAAGAATCTCTGTACTATTTTAGGAAAAGAAAAAGTTTATGTAAGGTGCACGTAAAAAATCCAATGCAAAAGAGTGTTTTGAGCTTGTAAAACCTCCTAATCGATCATCTCAACCTTGAGATGCATATAAATAAAATAAAATAAAATTAAGTCTTGAAAATAGTGTAGTTTGTAACAAGTTATTTGGACTGACTATTTTTTAAAAAATTGAGTGTGTGTTTATAGATCTACTCGATCTACATCCCTTTTGGATAAATTTAAATTTCATATTTACGGTTAAACACGGATTTTCAAGCTATTTTAAAATTTATGATAATAGAACTACATCTTATGCAAAATTTAGAGGTGTGCCTTAGTTGTACGATGTAAGGTGGACACTTTATACAAAGCTAACCTTTTAGAAAAATGATTTCCATTATTGGTATTAGGATTTTAAAAAAGGCCAACCCATATCGGAATCATTCAATCCATAATGGTATTCAAGGAGGTTGTCCCAATTTTTTAAATATGTCAGGAACTGGGTTGTTCCAAAAAGGTAGCAGCTGATTCCTGACAGAACCACCTTTTCCTGACAAAAATAGCCGATTCTGTGAAGGAACTGGATAGTACGACCAGGCCGGACCACCCAATTCCTATAAATTTTTTTATTTTTGTATTTTAATTTTTTTATTTTTTACAATATTTTTTTATTTACAAAAGATGGCCCCACATCTCTATAAGAAAAGCTGACACCCACTTGGTACAATGGGTGAAGATACATATGGTCTTTTATAGTTTCTTAGCTACTGGCTTTTATCTCATATCCTCGATATGGGGACAAATCTTTTAAAAGATTGCATACAACGAGAGCATTTATCTTTAATATAAGAGGGTCACAATTACTTCTAACCATCTGATGTGAAATCTGATAGTTTGAGTGTGTCACGAAGTTTGAAAAAAATTCATTTGAAATTTGAGCTTAGTCAATGGAATAAATGCAGCAACCTAATTTTACATCCAATGGTCAAGACTAATTGTGACCACCTTGTACTAAAAGTAAATGACCTTATTGTCTATTTTTCCATTATCAAGGTCGTAAAACTCTTTGTCCCACATCCTAGATCCACTTGCAATGGGGAAATACATTGATGATATAAATCATTTCAACCCTTCTTAGGTTCTGAACTTTGGTCCACTTTCTGTGTTAGTTTGAAAAAGAAGCCCTCGCCAGACCAAGACCTACCTCTATTAGGGCCAGATGCTCTGGCCCGGCCGTGATGCAGCCCTCGGGCTACATTTTGTAACCCAGGCGCTATGTTTTCATGGCCAGGCTGATCAGTCGGGCCAGGCCACCTAGCCCATTGCCACCCCCTATGCACATTACTATGGGGAGAGAGTGAGAGAATCAAGTACACGTAAATTCACAAGATAAAGGGCAATGCCTTTTCGTTGGGAACTCTATGGCAAAAATCATGAGTTCACCAATAACCTTTATTTTTTAAATCATTTATTTCTTCCCTCATGACATAAACCCCTTTTCCAAAGATTTAAATCAACTAAAAAAATCTCTCTCTCTCTCAGTATTTTTCATTTATTAAATCTAATATAAGATAATCCACTCGAGATAAATAAAAGTATCATCCAACAAGCATTAAGGTTGACGACAAAGTTTGGGGCTGATGTTTGTGCAGGATTCCCATGCTCCATATTTCTTCATATTACAATTGAAAACTGGTGAGCATCCTTTAAATTGTCTTGTAGACATTTCTTCATATTTTGTTTTTGTCATTCTTGCTCCATTTTGTCCTGTACTCTCAGCTATCGTTCCTTCTGATTTACGGAGATTCCCCAATCCCAACTAAAAAGAAAAAAAAAAAAAACATAAAAGGAAATACTATTATTTCATTCATGTTCAATTTGCTGTTACAATCAATATTCAGTGTCTTCTTTTAGGCGACAACTTGAACAACTGCAAACCATCTAAGATAAAATTACAAATTTATGCGAAAGTAGAATGGAACATCAGTTTTTATCAACTAAGAAGGGAAGGGAACATCAGTATACGGCCCATTCTCTCTTGAAGCAAAAAAATTAAGTTACATGATTTTCCTATTTGAAAATACAATTACATTGGATAGATGAGAGCATGAAACAAGCAAGTAGTACAATGGAGCCCTGTTTCCTGTCCACACCCAAAAACTCCTTATAGTGGTGTGTGAGCAAATGGTCCCCCTCCAACTCGAAATTTAAAAGTGAGAAACACGCTGACCAGGACCAATGGAGATTGAGACTATTATGTATACTCTTTTCTTCTCTATGATGGGTCCCGGTCAATAACCTTGGCGGGACCCCCCAGGGCTTCTTTTATCCTACTGAAAACAACTCTTACAGGAATACAACTAAGAGAAGGAGAGGCTCCAATATCTTTGATCAAGCCACTAGAATCACCATTCTCAATCTTGGGTTTCTTCTCAGTGCTAATAGAAGACAGGGTCCTTGTCTTTTGGCTAGCAAACCCTACTTTCTTTAATAACCTCTTTTGCGACTTCTTACCCATTGATGACCGGCACATATTAGAGAGGCTTCTTTTCATGAACCTCATCTTAAATTGGCTCGACGAAGCCTTCTTCAATGGAGATAGGGCTCGCACTTGAGGCCGTGGGACCCTGTGCATGGCTGTTCTCCTTCCTGTCCGCCAAACTGGGGGGAGAGCCCTACCTTCGTTTCTATCATGTTCAGAGGACCCATCTTCTAAAATCTCAATTTGAACTGGGTGCCCAACTATTGCCTTTCCATTTAATCTACTCATCAATGAAACGAGGGGGACTCTCTCGCCTTGGTAGCTTGCTTGAACCTTTATATCCACCTCGACAAGCATGGGCTCCAACATATCGGTTGTTTCATAAAGCTGGTCCGGTTTAAAACCAGGTAAATTGTAATTTTCAATGCCAATATCCTCAGTGGCCTCCTCCCAAGAACGTCTGTCTGATGATGCCCTAGCAGCCCAGTCAACGCTAAATCGGGAGCCCTTGTGAATAGGTGAGGAAATCGCTTGGGAGTCCTCATCAGAAAGGCTTTCCAGTGAGGTGGAAAGGTCCCTGAATTGCTCCTCATTCTCAAATGTATCACCTCGGTCATAAGAGTAGTTTGGCTCCTTTTCATCATTAGGGGAAAACCCATGTCCCGAAGGTACAGTACCATATAATCCATCTATAGATGGCCTTAAACCATTGCAATTATCGGTTGTTTCTATAGTGGCCCTTTCATCTGGCGCATCCATGTGCTTCTTTGGTAAGTTGCGCAGGTTTCGTTTCCCTTTCCATTGCCATTTGTACTCAGTTACATCAGGAGCAACATTTGCACCATTATCAAATGGGTGGGGCATGTAAATTCCAGTGTCGTCCAGTCCCCCATCCCTCCCAGGTTGACTGACACATTTATCTTTATTACGGGATCTTGGCAAGGCATATGTGTCATGATGATCTGAGAGAAGAAGAAAAGAAAACACAAGGAATCAGTTAGTAGCAAAATCAACAGTTCTTTTTTTCTTCTACGATTCAAAAAGAAATCAGGATCCTAGTATTGTTTCTGCTCAAGTATTACCATCTAAACAAAGATTCTATAATACAGAATCAGAAGAACTCATAAACGAACCAGTACGTATAAAAGTGGGAGCATTGATATACAGCAATAGGCCTACAAGGAGGTAAAATCTTAAGATAAAAAGAGAAAAACCAAAAACACAACAAATCCACCAAGGAGAATCCCACGACCACAATTTTCATAGTCCTATATACAACATATGGTCAAACAATGCTGAATTCAAGCATTCCAGATGGAGAAATATGACTGGCTTGAACAAAAAAATGAGTAAGAGAAAATGTTACAAAAACTTGCAAGCACGAGCACACTCAAACATGAAGCCCATAACCAGAGTCAAGTGAGAAGCATGGATACATGTATATTTAGGAACAGAAATATCCACAGTTGAATATGATCTTATCAAAGCATCCATGGATTACAGGCATTATTTCCTTTTTACTTCCGAATATAAAATTCTATTCACCCAAACAATGTTATATCTATCCAAGATGGTTAAAGAGCAACCTGAAAGTACGGCGGCATCTTCATCCATGTCAGGATTCAAGTAATCTCTTACACAAGAATCAGAGTCCTGCTCATCAATCAGTCTAGAGCATGCAAGATCATCTTCCAAGGATCTCGACTGCAAATAAGTGGGCTCTACCTGCCCTTTCACCCCCCTCAATGAAATTGGCCTATCATCTCCATCACCTTCCAAATCTTCCCCCATTTGTAGCTTTGCACTACTCTGTAATACCTGAACAAGAGGCCGCCGTCTATCCCTTCGCTTGACAAGAGATTCTTCTGCCTGAGCTCCTGATATTCTCCTTCTTTTGGAGGTGGGAGAAGATTTACTGCTGCTAACATGATTCTCGGCCAAATTGGCGTTTCGGGTTCCCCCTAGACTTGGGGAAAGAGCAGGTTTCCTCTTTTTCGAAGCAATCTTAAGTCCAAAGTCTTGTAAACCTCTCATTCGAGGCATGGCTTCAGCATTGTCATCTTCCCAGTTACGCAGATCATCCTGTTTAAACTTGTTAACAGGCAAAGAACCTTTTTCCCCCTTCCCCAAGTTATATGCTTGACGAGAATTGCCCGCTGACTCTCTTTTCGACACACCAGGAATTCTCTCTGTAAGGATTCAGACAAGAGAATTCAATCATGAGTTCTTGAGCTTTTTGTAGTCTACCAAAAAGTTAAAATATCGATCTTAACAATAACCACAATATAAACTAAAGAACTGTATTAGGCATTATGGGATTCATGGCAGGTATATATGCTACAAGTATATGTGCCCTTTAAAATAACAACCACATAGTTTGCAATTATACCAGCACTCTGCTGATTCCTTTCAAGTAGCTGCTTCTCGAGCTCAAGAGCATGAAGAATAGCATCTTCTCTTCGTGCATATTTTTCTCGTTTCTTAGCAGGCATTCCCTGAGACGATTCAGCTCTTCCAATACAATCATCAAACTCCCCACACCTAAATGCCTTGACCCTCTTAGATTTCTCCAAATTGTACCAGTCCCTGAATAGTAAAGCACTCCTCAGTTTCAATACACAAAAACCACAAAAATTGCAAAAGAACAAAGAAAGAAAAGAAACCCAAAAACCAACACTTCCAGCTCACTAGGAAAACATAGTAGCGCATTTTGTATTTGAGAAATCATACTAGCACATGTTATTCTAATACAAATCAACATTTCTATAAACGGTTTAATGCATTCTGAAAAATTGCTAAAGAACATCACATGATCTTTAAACTACCAAAAAGAGAAATTTCGGCTGAATTTGGGTAGACTAGGTATAAGGACAAATCTGTAGGTACAAGTAACAATTGGTTGATACACGGCTGAAGATAGATAGATCAGGTATAGGGATAAATCTGTCAGTTCAACTAACAAGCGATTAAAACACACATGCACATGCGCGAGCACGCACAATCTATGCAAAATGATGACATATCAGGCTATCACAATGGAAAATCCGGACAACTGGACCACCTCACAGGATCACAGGACTCAGAGTAATTAATTCCTTGAGAGAGAAGCCAGGTAAAAGTGATAGGCAGAGAACTATTGCCAGAATTGGTAGTACCAGCTGTCTAAATGCAGGGTGTGTCCCTATAGTGCAGGATCGGAAATTTCTACATGAAATTGTTTCACATATCCTGGGCCATCGCTGGAACAATGGATTGTTGATGGCTCAATGTTCTCATGCTTGGTTTCCTGAAGATGAATGTTTTTGTTGGAACTTGTGTCTCTTTGCCAACTTTTTGGGCATTTGGAAGGAATAAAAAACTACAGGATATTAATAGGTCCATGGTACTGTAGGCCCTCAATAGCAAAGACTTGAATCCAGGGAGAAGAATTAATTTGTGAATGAGAATTACCCACCAGTGCTGCAGTAATAAGCCAAAAGTTAAGAAAGCCCTGCAGGTAAAATCTGCAGTAAGAGTTTCTTTAATTTCATGGGAGCTCTAGTGAAAATCCTAAGCCATTAGAATGATTCTGGCAGGAGCTAAGGGCTCCCAAGACCTTTGTCAGGCTTATTGGTTATTGTGATTGTTCAAATGGCCCCGGTGAAAGCCCTTCAGACAGAGTCAAGAAAGGGGACGCAGATCTCAGTAGTCTTATTCCATTCTTTCTTGGGACCCTCGATGGAGGAAGGATCACTAACTTAATGTCCTAAGTTGGGCTTGCAAAGAGATAGAAAGCCCTCGAGAGTCACAATTATAGAGGAGGCCTTCAAGGGGGGAAATGGCAGACTATGTTCTATTCCATCTCAACAAAAAAAAGAAACAAGAGATCCACTGATGCATCCTCTGACTTCAGAGGGACTTCAAGGGAGTAGCTTGTAATCATATAACTCCTTCCCACAAGCCATCCTTGTTTGTCTCAAGCCCAATAGACTAATAGAGCAAAGAAAAGAATGGGTTACTGACATTAAAACTATTATGCTGATGATTTCTCTTATTGCGTGTGTTGCTGACTTCTAAGTTTAGTGCTTTCTTACCCTGTTCCGCCTAATGATAACAAAATAGTATGATATAAATAACATAAAAAAAATGTAAACAACAATTATTAGGATAAGTAATCCCAGATATTCATGCCACTTTCTTAATTTTTGGGTAATGTCCTCTTTATTGCATTTATGTTATCTGACATAAACTATCAATTTGTCGAATAATCACAAAGGAATAAAGGAAAGTAAAAACTACAAATTGTAAGGCCATTCTTCTATGCCACAATAGACAGCATGCAGACCCAAGAATAACGTGTATCATCATTAACTAGATTCTGCATGGAAGGACTGCCCAGTGGCACTACCCCGACAGCTCTATAACTTTCATATGTATCTTGTCAACTATGGACACATAAGGACACTTGGACATGGGCCTATACATGAAGGCACTCTGGCACTTAAGTTCATGGCATTATATTCTATGGTGTTCTTGAAGGAACTATAGTTTTGACATGCAACTCAAATACAGTAGTAATAAATAATACACATACCTTCTTTGAAATCAAAACTCAAAAACAGTGGTTCAGACTTAGAAAACTTATTGGATGATGGGATCATTGAGCCTCATAAATGCATTCTCAAAGAATCAGCATATCAGTAGATGGTGAGTCCATGTTGTTTCTTAGTTATTGTATGTGTGGATATAGTCCATTGACGAAAAAGAAATAACATCATTATATGTTGCCATCAATTTAAAGTATGTGGGGAGTGCAATGGGCCACTTATAATATGCGGTAAAGACACCGAGAAATGCCAGGCCAGGTTAGATGGCAGATGCAAGCAAGTTTAAGGTAACCTAAAGAATCAGGCCACAAGTGAGCAGCAACAAGGTCCAAGCACATGCTGAAAACTATACATCTCGAAAAAGACGGAAGTTATAACTTCAATGATTAAAAAATTCTAACAGCCCAGAATGCATATTTGGACAGAACTTCAGTTAATATAGGTGCTATTAAGACTAAAGAATGGAGCCTAGGGCATGCAACAAGTGAATCCTCCAGGGAAGAGGCCACAAAATAGATGAGAGTATAAGTGAATATATTTAAATAGCAACAATAAACTCCCAATTTTAAGGGATTTGCCTTATGGAAGGGGGAACACAAGTTAGATGCAGGAAGGCAACCTGCCAAAAGTACAACCATTGTGCTGCAGAGAAATTGGCAGAGAGGGAAAATTTTCAAATTTTTTAACTCAATGAGCTCCTCAAGGAGATTTAAGGATCTTTATCCACTCTTGAACTGAAAAGAGGATAGAGGATGTGAAGGGTAACAACAATGGGCAAAACTGGAAAAGGATGAGGGGAAGAGGAAGTAATTAGCCACACATAATTTGTGGCTAAGAGGACAAGGATGCCCAGATATGATGGGGAAAGGATGCAAGGTCCCACCTATCCTAGTTTGATATAAGTACCTTTTGTGGGACATAATCCAATCCACCAGTATGCTTGTCGAAAGAAGTACTCAATCAGAAATTGCTCCTTTTGGAAAGAATTTTCCTTGCAGAAGTCTCAGATGGTCACTTTATCTTGTACCACTTACATATAGCTTGCTGACAGATCAACGAATAACTATTATAAAGAAGATCAACTTAATTATGCTTTGAACATAGACTTGCATAAAAAACTCTATTTACTTCATTTTTCACATACGTACTTTGGAATAGGGTTCTTTTCATGTATGGCAACTGTTAAGAAAACATAACATCCTATGTTTTAACTGTTCATGTGACTAAGTAATGGAAAAACCATAACACATTGCAATAGATTGGTTGAAACACATTATAACCCATTTGAATTATTAAAATGGCGACAATGATATAAATTCCAATCAGGTAAATACATTAGCAAGTCTAAACTAGAATATTCTCTGCAAATGTGAAGAGATGACAGGAACATTTGTGTCAAAATCTAATCCTAATTGAATAAGTATTAGAAAAGTCAGTCAATTCAGTTTTAAAATCCCCAGTCCCAAGATGTAGAGGATCATGGCCCCTTTACTTCATGGTTAGGCTTTACGCACAGCATCTCAATGCCAAGGTTCATCATCAATAAGATATTCAAAATTACTTATAAAAGATATGCAATTTAGAGAAACAGAATTTCTACCCTCTATATTGAGAATAACAGAAGCCCTCTATTAACATCGATATATAAATGTACTCTAACCAAACCAAATGTGAAAGGAAAAAGTATCCACAAAGTTGACCAGGACCCATCTGCCTGAATCACATTGGAGCCATAATAACTCACTTGAAGAAACGAAAAACAAAGATAATTATGTATAAACCTAGTTAGTTAAGTAAAAACACAATGCTAAACTAACAACATCATCCACACCCATACTAATCCCGATAAAAATTATCATGTTCAAAATTAAATGATCGCCACATCAACAAAATGATTATCCATAGAAAAACAAAGATTTCTTCTTCTGATACACGATCGCACCCAAACAAATTATCTAACTGCTATCAAATTAAGTCAACCAAAACATTGTTATAAACAAACAATATTTCAATGCGAACAAGAACAACAAACCCATGGAACGAAACATATTCCAATAAAAACTAGAAGCCAAAAAAGGCAGGAAATAAAGAAGAGGACCATAACTCAACAAGGAAAATAAATTTTATACTACCAAAAGTATAGAAACTACAAAAGAAATAGAAGAATTATAGTGATCATAAATCAATAATTGAGAAAATTCTAGAAATAAGTACAACTTAAAGCTAGAAATGGACATGCAAAATAGGATAAGTACTAACACGCTTGCATCTTCTCGGCCTAAAAGTTTTACAGGGGTTCCTGATCTCGGGGACATAAGATGAGTTGCAGATAACTCATTAAGGCCGAGAATTCGGCCAGGCCACCACGACCCATTTCTCCTTCTTACCCAAACTATTGAACCAACACTCGAATTTACAGGCTTCCCGTTCGAACCATCTGCAAGACCCATTTCTCCAAAAACCCTAAAATACCTAGTTTTCCATCTCCCCAAACAGCTCAAAAACCCTAAAAACCATTGAAAGTTCCAGAACCAATCTATGATCATGCCAGCCAAGTGCTCATCCTCCACCATAGACTAGCAAAAACACGCTTTTCCGCCATAATGTGAAAAAACCACCATTTTTTTGGAACCCTGTACTAGTTTTGCAGGTATATGAGACCTCTGAAAGATTTTTCATTAGGGTTTCCATGAAAGCATGAGATCATTCCATTTCTAGGGTTTCCGACTCATGAGTGATTCATTTATGAGAAGGGAATCCTTGGAGGGAGGAGTGCACATGGCAGCGAAGGTGCTTTTATGGTTTTTAGGGTTTTTTGAGAGAGCAACAGATGAGAGAGAGAGAGAGAGAGGACGAGGCGAGGATAGAGAAAGAGGTGAAAGAGAAGGAGATGGGATTTGCAGATGGTGATGGATCCGCGAGAGAGGAGAGCCCGGTTCCCCCCCGCTGCCTTTGCTCGGGTTAAGTTAACCAAGGGTTCGTACCTAGGGTTGGGTTAAAACACACATGCTCTACAGAGTTTTGCCTTTGCCCAAAGGGTTTCTCTCTAAAGAGTTTCTTGCCAGACCTATTCTCTCTCTACAGTTTTATTGCCTAATCCATGCCCAAACTATTCTCTCTCTAGGCTTCTATTGCTTAATTTATTCTTCCCGTCTTCTTTTAAGATTGGGCTCAAGTGTATATAGCTTAAGGATCCATCCCCTGGCAATGGGCTCGGCAAGCCGGATCGGCCCAAAAATAGGGCTTGGGCCGAACCTAGCTCAGTCAGGCTACCCTTCGACAAGGCCGGCCTTGTTCGGCCCAGCCCGGCCCTCAAAAAGTCAGGATATAAAGCCCCTTTGACCTAATTAGTGGTGGGCTTGGGCCGGCCTTTTGGGACTAGGGCCAAGCGGCTCAACCCATGCTCGGCTCTCTCTCTCTTATATCTATTCTCCCTCTCTCTCCTCTTCCTCCTCAACAGTTTGGGCTTGAGAAAGTGGGCCTCTCTCTCTCCCTACAGTTTTTGCTTCTTTCTTTTTTGGTGTAGTTTATATAAGGTTGCCATCTTAAACAATCCATTTAAAGCGTGTCTTCAAATTTTACCATAACATATAATTTTGATGCAAAATATTTTTAAAATTATCTCAAAATCTATTTTCAAATCTAATTATATAATTTTGAACTCCAAAAATTATTAAAATCAAGTAGATCTATAAACATATGAAAATCTTGAAAATTGACGGTTTAGATAATGTGTTGTAAGATGTATCATTTTTAGGACTCAAAATCTTTTTTTGTTTTATTTATAGTCATACATTTCAATGTCAAGATGATCAATTAGAGGGTTTTTCAGCATTAAAACAACCTTTACCGATGGTTTTTTTAGGTACATCGGTAGTTCTACAACCCTATATAAACATTTTCTTCTTCTTTTTTTTTTCGTGTTTTTGCTTTATTCGCTCTTGCTCCCCATTTCAGTTCTTTGGCCACATTTTCTTTTTTGAGTAATTTAATGGGGAAACCAAGTTCCTATTCGCTTTTTCAATGTAGATTAGGAGTTGGCTTTTTTAAAGTATCATTGGACTAGCCAATTTTTCTTGTTTTGGCCAATTTCTCCTATTAGATAGTTTTGTGTATCCGTCTTTGTATCGTCAATATAAGTTTTAGCACTTAGTCCTTATAATAGGCACATCTCTGCCAAGTTTAGGAACGAAATTAAAATTAATCTAGAAGATATGTATCATTGACTAATGTTTACGTGTATAGCAACTTGATTTAGTCTTATATTACTAAAATAAGTACAGATGATTATGATGATGCATTAATAATGACAATATTATTGTCTTAATAATTGATGTCTACTGCTGCTCTTCCTTAAACTCCCCTATAGTTGTTACAAATGACTTTTTAGAAATATAAATATTGTGAAAATAAAAGTGGGGACTCCAAATAGTTCCAATAAGACTTGAATGATGATGATGATAATGATACCATGGGATCATCCTTTGTGGCCTGCAAATGGCACAAACATGGCAAGTTGCAAGATTTAAAATTGTGTGGCTAGTGTCTTCTTTATTCTCTCACACAATTTGAAGAAAATTTTCAAAATCGTCTGTGTAGTCGGATAAAGCCCGGTACCCGATTTTATATCTGATGGCTTGATGTAATTGTGACTTTTGTGGACAAAGAATAAACGTCTTTAGTAGCATATTTTCCCTTAAAATTATATGCTTGGCAATTTTTCTTTTACCAATCCATATATTTGTTTTTTACCGATGATTATTTTAAAATGTAACATTATACATTTGGCTAGTTGCTTGACTTTTTAATTCTCAAGAACATAGGTGACACTACTGAGTTCAATTAGTTCCACCACCCAAAAGCATTGGATAAGAAAATCACTTTTTTTTTTCCCTCAAAAGTATTCGATAAGAAAATTACAGGTTCTTTTTCTCACCTAGCAAAAATAAAGGAAGCTTACTCTAGGTCGGCTCCACTGCTACAATGTGGTCTAGATTTTCATTCCAACCAAGACTCAGGAAACTAAGCTTATGAAAACTTGAATAATAATAAGTGCTTCATTCCCACTCCATATGGTATTCAAAGACCTTAAGTTCTACCCTCCTTGATAGTAGTCTCAAATGTTCTTACAATTGGAGCTATTCTAGTTGAACCTAAGTCCATCAAGTCTGCTCTCTATATACTAATTTCACTTAAGAGCCAATTCTACATCTTCCAAATATGAATGTTGTTAGATGTTGTTGGGTCTATAAAACTAAACTAAAGTCTAATGGCAGTCAAGAGAGACTTAAAGTTTGCTAAAGATACAATCAAGTTATTAGAGTTGACATTTTTGAAACATTAAGTCATATTATTAAGTCTTTTATTATTTGAAATGTACGTACAATAACTATTATACGTTGTTGGCCTCTCGATCAACTTGATGTGAAAATTATAGCTTTAAGCAAACTCTTCGGGTCTGGTTTGATAGTTTAAAGACCATTTGTTTTCCTTGGATTTTTATTGCAATAGAATTGATCTATCCCTATTTATTTGTAGCTTTCCTTAAGGATATGTTCTAACTCTCTATGGCGATGATAGTATTAGGATAGGTAATAACCTAGATCTTTTGGATTATTTACTTAACTCCAAATAGAATTTACAATGAGCATGTTCATATGCACGAATAAGTAAGTAAATTTACATGCAAAACACTGCAATTGCCCATATTCAATGAACTAATTAGGAAACTTCAACTAAAATGTAAGATCGTATGGCCTATCCAGGCATCAAATCAGGCATCCTATGCCCAAAAATAGAAATAAAAGGAACATTTATTGTTCCAAATTGTTTTGAAATATCTTGGATTCACATGACAAATAACAAACAAAAGTATAAGTAAAGAAAAAGATATGCTTTCAATCTCTTAAACCCTAGATAAATCTTTCCTCAAATGGAGGGCCTCAAGCTCTAAAAACTCTATATATATCTTCCCCCAATAAGGGAAATCGATTTTGGAGTACTTTTTTAATGAATTGCTAGTGGTGTATAGATAGAGCTTTCATCCATGCGAACAAAGTGCTATTAGTAATCTTAAATTTCAATAGCTAGAATCTTCTTATCCCAAGGTCTCATATATGCATTGGTCTAAACAGCCCTTGGATTTTTTTCAAGCTAAACATTGATGGTGCTTGTTTGGGTTATCCAGTAAGGGGTGGCAGTAGAGGTATAATTCGGCTTTTGTTTCTCCAATCGGTAATGATACCTATAATCCAGTGGAATTTAAAGCTTTGGAAAGAGAAATGCAATAAATTAGAGTTAAATTGCGTTAACATCGACATTGAAAGTGATTCTATGGTGTTGGTGGGTTCTATGTTTGGAATAATGCTTTGTCGATGATTTCACACACTTATTATACATAATTGTCGATCAGTTGCTTCGGGATTATGGCTGGTCCTTAAAATTCGTGCTTTGAGAAGCTAATCAAGTTGCAGACTTACTAGCCAAACATGGGGCAAGGACTTCAGAGGCTACATTATGGGGCACTCAACGTCGGGCTTTATTGCTTTAGCTTTAATTTCTGATGCAACCAACATCCCTCGTCATAGGGAGTCTCTTTGTATCGAATGTAACAATTTTTTAATTATTAATGAAAATGGGAAAGGGACCTTTTCTCCTCCCCTCCAAAAAAAGGTATACAATAAGATTATTTACCTTTGGCATAAACATGTCATATCAAACACAACCGTTGGATGTGAAATCAAGTGGCTGGAGGTGTCTCAAACATTGTTTTAATGATTGTGAGGGGTATGCTCCAGTCAGAACATGTTAAATCATTGGTTAAGTAATAGTTTAAATGTATGAAGACATCTAGAAAGGTTGCTCCACTTTGTTCGGCCTATATAATTGGTCGAAACCAGCCAAAATTAGTCAAATAATGGTTTGACCTTTTCTTTCTTTTTTTTCTTTTACTAAATTCTATTTTTACTTTGGATCACAGACCAGCCAAACCATCAATAGGTAGTCCAACCGATTAGACCACTGGTTTGATATGGTCTTGATAACTCTAGTCTCAATTTCCAAAAGGAAAATTCTTGAGGATTGTGAAACACCCCAAGATACATTTTATGAATACTAAATTTGGATAACCTTTGTGCTTAAGTATTTGACCAAGAACACCTTTTTACATAGGTAGAAAGACAAATACTCCCTCCTATGTTTGAGTCGGTAATACCAAAAACATTGATGCGGCTACCAAAATGTAGATGGGAATGCCATTTCTTCACATTTTCATCGATAAGAAATGCATGATTTTAAGCAATAGGAATGACATACTAGTATACAATATTGACTTGTATAGGGAGTGCTTGTTATTTTGAGATTTAAGGGGTTTATTTTATATGGGATGGTTTATAAAGAGACCATTTACTTTTCATACAAGGAGGTCACAACTATTCCCATTCATTAGATATCAAATTGGATGGCATGGGGTGAGTCACGAAGTCCGAGATTTTTTTTTGAACTTTATGTCTAAGCAATGACATTCTTACAACCACCTATTTTAAAATCTAAGGGACAAGAATCATCGTGACCTCCTTATACAAAAAGTAAATGGTCTCTTTATAGAAAATCCTTTTTTATAATATGCAAATGTTTTGGACACTGCATATAGATTATTCTAGCCACTTCTATGTTTTTGTAGCCACTGCTATGAAGGAAAAGTTTATAAAGGTGGTAACCTTGCTTGTATAATCTTATATAAGGTTGTATTGATTTATACCATTTATTTTAGATAAATGGTGTAGACTTGAAAATTATCATATCTTGTTAGTATAAGTTTATATAAGGTTGCACCCATGTCTACCTTTTGATTTATTTGAATGGTGTAGATTTAGAGTTATCATTAAAGATAGGCCAAATTTTGACATTGACTTAAAAGACACATCAAGTCCATACTTTATAAGATTACTAAAGAAATATGGGCTAGTGGGAATGGGGTTGAGGTCGTGGTGATAGCGCCACGTAAATCTCAGCTACGGGTCTAGGTTTCCATTTCCAATGACGCATTCGAAAACCACTAACTATTTTTAAAAATGGATAGTGGCCTATAGTCCCCAAGGATCTACCAAAAAAAAAAAAAAGGGGCAGAGAATATTCTGATCGAGAGGCATACATAAACTCTATGGTTGTGAGTGCAAACTGCCCAATAAATTACTTGACGAATGGAGATGGATGGATGGTTCAATAAGAGACGACTCTTGTACACCCTCACTATCATTGTCCATCCACGGAGTAGATTATGACAAGCCTTATAATACCATGTGGTTTGATGGTACACTTTCCTGCAAAGGGCGTGGTTTGTATAAGGCCGTGGTCCTAAACAATCAAAGTAAGGCACACTTTCAAATAATGTTCGAAGATATTGTTTCAATACTGAAAATCTTTGTGATGGACTGAAATTTTATTTTCATATTTGATTATAAAATTTAAAGTTTAAATAGTGTAGATCGAGCATATCTATGAACACTTGGAAATCTTGAGAATTGACGTCCGAAAATACATTACAAGATACACTATTTTTAAGACTTGAAATCCATTTTTTCGCATGTCCATGCATCTTGAGATCGAGATGATTAATTTAAAGATTTTTGGGCATTAAAACAACCTCTTTTAGTGAAATTTTCGATATGCGCTTTAATTTGATTGTTTAAGAGCTCGCCCTTATATAAACCTTTCCCTCCTGTAAAATATATAAGATGAATCGTAGATTATGAGTTAAAGTCTTTGATATCTATGTTTCCTAGGGAAATTGATCAAAATGCACCTAGGTGATGAACTATTTAATGCTTTATTATTTATTTGGATTTAATTTCAAAGATCCAACCAAAATACATGATCTATATGTTCGGTGTATTTTGATGATTTTTTTTTATTTTATTTATGCGAAATTATTATCTTATGTTTGCATCCAATGGGTTTTGAATGCAAAATGAACCATGTGCGGGCTTAATTTATGGGTTCGAGAATGATTTATATCTAAATAATATTATCGTAATTATGTTTGATGAGCCAATATGTGTGTTAAATGTATAACGAATCAAATCGTATGCGGTATTACTCATGGTAAAATCTAGTGTACTTTCTACTATTTAAATTCTTTTTGATAATATGTTTTATATGGTTATGGATTCCCTAGTATATTTCACAGGGTCCATTTTTCTGGACCACCCAAAAAAGAAAATGTAATATGATAATGGTATTATTTTATTGAGTGATTTACGTACGGTCCCCAAAATTTTAGGTCAAATATGAAATGCTCCATTTATATGAGTAAATTGCAAAGAAGGTCACTTAACTTTTTTTTTTTCCAAAACTACCCCTCGGTCAACCCAAAATTTGATTTTTTTTTTTTTAAATTTTTTTTTAGTTTTTTCATTAGTAGGGCAGTGCTTTGAAGCTTGAGCCACTGCCCTACTAATGAAAAAAATAAAAACTAAAAAAATTCCAAATTCAGGTGACCAAGGGACAATTTTGAAAAAAATAAAAAAAGACGGGTTGGCCAACTTTGTTTGTTATTTCCACATATAAGTGGAACATTTTGTATTTTACCTAAAATTTTAGGGTCCGTACATAAATCACTTAAAATAATATGCAGACGATTAATAGTTAAGTATGGCACATATGATCTTGAGAGATCAAATTGTACATTTGATCCCACAGATAAGTCATTTGGAGTGTTTGGGGTGGGATTTGGGAGGGGAGAGGAGGTTTAGTGGTTCATGACATAAAATTTTTCAAATAATAGGAAAAGAGCACGGGCTTAATTGGTTAGCACTTAACGAATTGCAATGCTACATCCTAAGCTCAATTTTTACCTAAGGTAGAGGCTTCTCCCCACTGATTCACCATAAAAAAAAAATACTCTCCAATAATGTTGTGACTCATCATGTGTTCAATTTCGATGTGTGAATCCTGTGACCATAGAAATTAGCATAGCAGAGGATCGATGGGATCTCTATGTTGGTCCATGTCTCTTTGCTGCACTGCTCTCTATCTTTGACTAGTACCCAACTTGTGGGTGTGGGCTCGATATCTCTAATCCAGTTGGTGATGCTTAAATGCACAACTCAGTGTACCGAGACTAGGCCAAGTACTCTCGAGTTGTGTGACAACTCGGGTTATTTAAAACAATATAAAATATAAAGTTATGATATACGATATTTTTTTAGATTGATTTCGATGTATCTGGCAAAGTTTAGTGAGTGTTTTTTGTCAATCATATTTTATATATATATTTTTAAGGCTTTTAAAATAGAGAAAAGTTTATATAGAGCCGAAGCTCTAAACAATCAAATTTGAGCCTACATAAAAAACTTCACTAGAAGAGGTTGTTTTGATACCCAAATATCCTCAAATTGATCATCTCGGCATCAAGATGCATAGACATGTAAACAAAATGGATTTCAAGTTTTGGAAACAGTGTATTTTGTAATGTATTTTTGGACCGTCAATTTTCAAGATTTTCAAGTTTTCATAGATCTATCGATCAACACTATTTTTGAAACTTTAAAATTTATAAATAAAGATGGAAATATATTTTAAAGTTATCACAAAGATTTTTAGTATTGAAACCACATTTCTCGACACTACTTGAAGGTAGGCTCTAATTTGATTGTTAGAGCCTAGGCTCTATGCAAACCGCACCCTTTAAAATATCTCAAAATATATATTGGTTTTTTTAAAATCCAAGTTTTCTCTACCCTTTTAACCTTTTTTTTATTTTTTATTCTTTTTAACTTTTTTAAAGGTGTTTTAAGTTTGAATTTATTTTTAATACATGATTTTTATTTTTAAAATTTTTTTACAATTTTTTTATATTTTTTAGGGCCTTTTGGCTATGTAACTCGTCTCGACGGTTAGCAAACATGGGAAAGGAGATGGCCGGACCATGCCCTATAGAGAGAGAGAGAGAGAACGAGCTTGTACCATGAGAAGGTTAGGTAAACCCATTGTGATTTGGCCCAATGGCCAAAAATTGATTTGTTCATGCTTGACCATCATAATTATGCCTTGTTTTTTATGCCAAAAAAGAAAGATACGAATGATACGCTGACATGTACTTTGTCATCATCTACGTAATTAGTTGTAAGGTAATGGTAAAAATGTAGGAACGTACCATGAGTCGGTGAAATTCCATGTTGGGTTCCATTGCCCTCTAACGCCATTCAATCTACTTATGGGTATAGTGATTGTTGGATGTGTGGTTATGTGCGAATTTTTGATATAATAGAACATGAATTCAGTAGAAGTATGATTATATGTGGATCATATTAAGTAAACAATATTTGTTAATACCGGAGCGAATTTGACGTGTCAGGTCAGTTGGTTGGAGCTTGACTTGCTAGGTCAGTTGGTTCGAAAAAACACATGTTACATGGGCATACAGATTAAACTATAATAGGTCATCTATTGATGAGGTCGGAATATGCCTGGATGTATGAGTGAGGGACTATATGACTCTTGTATGATGAAAGGAGTTCTTGTTCCATTAGAGGGTTTGACATATTTGCTTTCCCATGTTTGAGATTTAAAGTTGACCATTGATCTCGCACCATTGCTAGGTGGTGACTCGGTGTGGGTATAATAAGCCCGGTTGAGATAACCTCCGGTACTCTCTTTCTTGTTTGTTGCCATATTTATTTATTATGTCATTTGTTATTTTCAAGCATATTATTGAGGTTTTCTTTTATTGATAAACGAGCGGTTTTAGTGGCATCAAGTTTTAGATCCTAGATTTGATTTTTTTTATTTCTTTTCAAGTCAAATTATTGTAATAGATTACTTGTGAGTGTTCTAAGCTGGAAAAAAAAAAAAAAAAAAGAAGAAAAAAAGAAATATATACACCGACTAGATTACATAAGTCCAACTTTCAGTGATAGCCTCATGGTCATGGGATTATCATAAGTCCAACTTTCAGTGATAACGTCACATTCAAGCATAATAATCTACTGGGAAAGAGTTATGACCATATTTTTTTTTAAAAAAAAAGAAGAAGAAAGAAGTAGATCTCAAGACGGTCATGCTAGTCCAAGCCCGGATAAAGGACGAGGGTTGTGTTAGGTAGGACAACTAGCGTAAAACTTTGCCACATCTTTTCAAGAATTCTAAATTGATGGCAGAACATGATTCGTGTATATATATATATATATATATATATATATATATATATAAGAGAACCTACAATATCTGAATTGAAGAAAGAAGTAAATGAAATAAAGACAGAAATAGGACAACTAAAAACAAGAATCAAAATATTAGAATTACAAAATGACATATCCGGCACCATAACTGATACAGATGAAATTGAATTTGATCAACTAGCAGATCTTAATCATATAGAACTAGAAACTTCAGGAACAAAAGAAGTTGAAGAAAATATATCTATAAATCTAGTAGATAAAATTATTTCACAAAAATGGTTTATATTAGTAAAAATTGTTATCCAAGAATAATATAGTTTTCAAACATTAGCTTTAGTAGATTCTGGTGCAAATTTAAATTGTATTAATAAAGGTTTAGTCCCATCCAAATATTTTGATAAAACCACTCAAATACTTAATACTGCTGATGGTAGTAGATTATTTATTTAATACAAATTATCAAATGCCATGGTATGCAATAATGGACACTGTTTTCAAACACCTTTTATTATGGTAAAAAATTTAAGTCAGGCAGTCATACTTGGAATCTCATTTCTAACATTACTTTATCCTATCACAATTAATACTACAGGGATTGAAACATCTAGAGTAGGACAAACAATTAAGTTTGAATTTTTAGAAAAACCAAAACTCAAAGAAATAAATAGAGTTAAAGATAAAATAGACAATAAGGAAAAGTTTTTATGTTCCCTTAAAATAGAAATAAAATATAAACAAGTAGAAACAGATTTGGAAAAACCCGAAAAAATAACTAAAATAAATAATCTTCGAACCCAGATAGAAACCGAAATATGCAGTGATCTTCCCAATGCATTCTGTAAAAGAAAGAAACATATAGTAGGATTACCTTATGAAAAAGGATTTAAAGAAACTAAAATTCCTACAAAGGCTAGACTGGTCCAGATGAATTCAACCTTATTAGAATTTTGTAAAAAAGAAATTGATGAATTACAAAGAAAAACCTAATCAGGACAAGTGCATCTCCTTGGAGTTGTGCTGCTTTTTATGTAAATAAAAATGCTGAAAAAGAAAGAGGAGTACCAAGGTTAATAATAAATTATAAACCTCTGAATAAAGTCTTACAATGGATTAGATATCCAATACCTAATAAAAAAGACTTACTAGATAGACTTGCTACTGCTACAATCTTTTTTAAAATTGATTTAAAATCTAGTTATTGGCAAATACAAATTAAAGAAGAGGATAAATATAAAACTGCATTCAATGTTCCATTTGGACAATATGAATGGAACGTAATGCCATTTGGACTAAACAATGCTCCATCAGAATTTCAAAAAAATAATGAATGAAGTATTTAATCCATATTATAAATTTATGATAGTTTACATTGATCATGTTTTAGTCTTTTCTGATACTATAGATGAACATTTTAAACATATTCATACATTTGTACATGCAATAAAAAATGCAAGCTTAATAAGATCTGCTAAAAAGATAAATCTTTTTCAAACAAAAGTAAGATTTTTAGGTCATCATATTCATTATGGAACAATCACACCAATTGAAAGATCTATTCAATTTGCTCATGAATTTCCTGATATTATTTTAGACAAAACAGAACTACAAAGATTTTTAGGATGTTTAAATTACATAGTAGACTTTTATGAGAATTTAGCAATAGATGCTAAACCTTTATATGAAAGACTAAAAAAGAATCCTCCCAAGTGGACAGATGAACATACTCAGGCTGTAAAGAAAATAAAAATTAAAGCGAAAGAATTACCTTGTTTGAATTTAGCTAATCCTAGTGCTTTCAAAATTATAGAATGTGATGCTTCTGAATTAGGCTTAGGAGGTATTTTAAAACAACGAATCCATTCTAATGAACAATTAGTACGATATACTTCGAAAGCTTGAAACTCTACTCAACAAAATTATTCGACTGTGAAAAAAGAAATACTTACCATTGTTCATTGTGTTACTAAATTCCAGAGTGATATTCTTAATACTCATTTTCTTATTAGAACATATTGCAAAGCCGCCACTGATATTCTCACTAAGGATATGCAAAACCTTGTCTCTAAGCAAATCTTTGCTCGATGGCAGGCGATCTTATCATCTTTTGATTTTTCCATTGAACACCTGAAAGGTGCGACTAATCATCTCCCTGATTTTCTTACTCATGAATTTTTGTAGGGGGCACTACTGATCAATTTGATCCACCAGCTTTGTCTTTTCCACTAACCCTATTTTATACAAATATGAATAAGAATAATAATACTTCTGCTTCTGAACAAAGGGGAAAAGCCCCTATGGAAACTTCACTGGATATCATTCCAGCAAATATTACCCAATCACCAATAAGAATGGAACCTGCTTTATCACCCAGTAATAGTCTTATTTCCTATTCCCCAAATATCAACTACCCAGTCTATTCAAGCCAAGCTCCAGCTCCAGTTTTTTAGACATCTACACCAAAGAAACCAACTTTACCAGGCAAATCTCAATATCTTGAAACCTATTTTATTGCTGATGCAATCATTGAATCTAAACATGTGACTGACAACCCAAATACTGTTGCCAAGTACCACCTGTGCAATAACCTTTGCCCATCTGTTGGTACCAAAACAAAAGAATGGTATAAAATGATTCTGTTAGAAACGGAATCCATTTCCTTAGTACATTATAATCAAAAAAATTCCAAAATAATAGCTTATTCGAAATTGTAAATAAGAAAGGTATTATCTTTTGAAGATTAGGGATCAGACCCTTCCAAAGCCAAGAGATTATATTCCCCAAATTTCTCAAATAAATATTACAGACATGCTGATTATATTGATGCCTGGCATAAAATACTGACACTCCAAAACCCATATAATTCTCACATCTGGTTCTTACAGTTTAAAATGCATACTCTATTTCCAAACTGGTTTCGTAACTGGTTTGCAACATGGGGTTCTTTAACCCAAATACTATTTGAACCTCTGCAACTCTCTCAAAACCGTTTTATTGAATTCAATGGGAGTGATCTCAATATAGATTACTATTTATATTTTATTGCTATGTATCAGATATCATGGATCGTCAAATGGAATTTTGTGATATCCCCAAATAATGCGAATAATTTTGAATATATGACATGTTTAGGCAAACAAATTGCCATCAAATGGTGGGACGTCTTTGTCTACCATAATATTGAACCAGATAATATACAGTTCAAACAAATCCCTTTAGCATATGGCTCACATTCATACTCCAACCCAAATAGTCTGGCAGAATATATTACCATGATGAAAAAGCAAAATCTCAGAGCCACCAAGGAGGAATTAGAAAAACAATTACTGAAAATATTTGAAGAAGAGGCAGAAACTGCCCAAATTCATGACGCATATGGCACATCCAACACCCCCGAAGTAGAAGTACCACTCGACACACCAGACCAATCAGGACATGGAATGTCCTAAAAACATACCCTGTATTAACTTACCAAATCCCAGATGTACATACCAAAGATTCTCCTTCATCCTTTTCGATAGCATTTCAAAAAGCAGATGAGACAAAAAGTAGATGTGACAAAAAGAAGATGTGATGTGACAAAAAGCAGATGTGACAAAAAGAAGATGTGACAAAAGGCAAGACAGATGTGACTAAAGCAAAGCAGACGTGACTAAAGCAAAGCAGACATGACTAAAGCAAGGCAGACATGACTAAAGTAAATTGATGCGATCAAAGCAAATTGATGTGACAAACGAATACCACCTGTGTCTACTGAAGCTAAAAGACAAATGGCACCTGTAAAGGATTCCATAGACACCGACGAAGTTGAGTCCACCTGTCTCAGACATCTCATCAAGTCATCTTTCAGCTATAAAGAAAGATTCCCAAATAATCCAGACCAACCACTTGGCATCCATCCATGCCCTTCTTCCTCTATAAATAGAAGGCACCACTTCATTCGAAGGCATCGGGAGAAAAACTAGAGAGCAATTCCTTCATCTCTTGAGCAAATTCTTTTCTCATCTTTCTTTCTTCTCTTCTTCTTTGTAAAATTTTCTCTCTATGTGTGATTGTAACCACTCTCTATTACCAAGTCATTGTCCACCAGAGTGGAAAGATTTCTGCAGTTATTGTTTGTGTGTTCTGTAAGTACTCTCTCTTTTCTTTCATTTGTTAGTTAGTCCAGTTTGATTTTGAGTGCTTAGAAGTTTGTTTGTAACAGTTTGCTTGTAACGGTTTGCTTCAATATGCTTATAAGTTTGAAGTTTGCTGATGTAAACAGTTGGTTAGCTTGTGTGTAACAGTTTGTTCAAATTTGTAACAGTTTGAAGCTTATAGTAACAGAGTATTTGTTATGATAATACGTGCAGTAGTTAGCATAAAGGTATATAAGACTATTTATAATCCTTGGATTACGATTGATATTACTCCTGTATCCTTCTTAATCATTTTAATTCTAGGTCTATATTTTGGCTATTTACACATGTCATATTAGGTAGATTTAGATTTGGTAGATCTTGCGGTAAGTTGGTATCAGAGCCAAACCACATAGTCTTCTTTATATAGTATCCAAAAGAGTACTACTACTAAGAGTAACACTTTAGGAGATAGAAACCTAATTAAATTCCTTCATTAGAGACAGTTGGTCCAAGAGTTGAGGCCAGAAAGCATCCATTCGAGAGACCATTAAGGCCAGGAGAGCCGCTGAGGTCAAGAAGACGTAAGAGATAGCTCAGAGCACTCATCCGCAACCTAATAATGGAGAATTTCATTAGGAATCTGTCAAATAAAGCATTACCCCAAACTAGTAATACTCTTAGGATCAAAAATAAAGAAGAGATAGTGATTGATAATATCGAAAACAAATACAAAACTGGAATATACCTAGAGTCCCTATAAGTGATATTTATAAGTAAGGATAGTTTAATTTCAAAGTAGGTTATGGTATAAAAATGTAGAACAAACTTTGTCTGTAACAAGTACCCAGGAAGACTTCTAGTTATTAACTAGTAAAATTATACAGTCTCATAACAATAAAAGTTACAATTATCTT
>NW_006499913.1:3163280-3180993 GCF_000471905.2 Amborella trichopoda | reverse complement strand
AAAGGTTTTTTCATTTCAAAATTTTTTAAATGGCTTTATTATTAATACATGAACAATGTTAAAAAAATAACTAAATGATTTTAAGTGTATAAAGGCTAAGATATTGAAATTCTCAAAATGAATGGTCTAGATTCGTTTTTGGATGGGACTCATTTTGATCAAATCTACGGTTCAAATTAAACTTTTTCTTTTTGAGAGGATTGGTTATTGAGATGAAGAGAGTGTTTGTGCAAAATTTGGGGTCATACAAATACCACAAACATGATTTTTTAAAAATGTCGTTATATTATACTATGATACAACCGTTGCATTTTATCATTGCTCAATACATATTTCTTGAAGAGATAGAGAGAGAAAGAAAGTTATAGCTGCCCCAAAAATCTTGGTTCATAAGATAACGAGTCTCATTCGTAAATTTTTGCAATATAGATAAAGAGCTGATATTGTAAAACTTATAATACAACATATTTTTCTATATATATATATATATATAGAGAGAGAGATAGATAGAGAGAGAGATTCATTGTAGGATAAGGGAATTAGAGAAATGGACTTTGGTAGGGACCTTTAGTCGTCCTGATCGTGAGTTCTGTAGTCCAACTCCGGTGAGTTAAAAGTCAAGCCATTGAACTTTTAAAAATAAATTAAAACGAAAAGCAAAGAAAAAAGGTGAGTTTTGACATCTTTTTGTTTTTATTAGAGGTGCATGGCATTAAGTAGAGGTGGTAAGAATGGTGGGTGCCGCATCTGGAAAATACTTCAATGGCTCTTGATTTGATTTGGGTGAGTCCCAGATCAGGCCTGTAGATTTTTTTATGGCTGTTTGGTAATTTGGTAGAAAGACGACGAAATGATTAAGAGGAAGTTAGATAATTTTTTTAAAGGATTGTCCACAAATAGACCATTTATTTTTGATATATGAATGTTATAATCATTTTTGTCCTTTAAATTTCAAAATGGGGGGTGTAAAAATGTCATGGAATAGACATAAAGTTCTAAAAAAAAAAAAAGTTCTTGGACTTTAAGACTCACCCCAAGCCATCCAATTTTAAACCTATTGAGTAAGAATGCTTGTGACTTTCATGTACAAACGATAAATGATCTATTTATAAACAATCCCTTTTGTTAATTAGCTACTATCTTATAAGCAATAAAAATAGACCCCAGTATAGAGAATGAGACAAGATGGGAGAGAGCCCTCTAAAGACAGTATAACAAGACAAAGGCAGAGATCCAAGGAAATAAACACTTGGGGCAAGTTTGTTGGTCAATTCATCTTCCCCAAACTGTAGAACTCCTCCATTTATCATTCAGGAGTGGAATATTTATTTGGAAGTCGCTGCTTCCAACATCGCTAAAATACAACATCAATTGATGTTTTCCATGGAGGATAACAATTCCATGATAACCTAAGGATGCTGCGGCTTCCAAACTTTAGAGGAAAGTCCACGAAACAAACACACCCTAGTATTTTCACAAATTGTCGTGAAGTTCGAGCACCAACCTTATGGAAGTCCACAAAACAAACAGGCCCTTATATTTACCCAAACTGTGGCGAAACTCCACCACTAACCTTGGGGAACACCCATAGAGATAGCTCAAGAGAGAAGCCATAACAGAAATAGACCTCCTCTCCCTCTTTAAATGGCACCCACGTCACACAATCGTGCAAATGAGTTGGGTCAACTTGCCTATGTGGTGGGTCCACTGGATCAAGGTTTGGGTTTGGATCCAGGTCTCGAATCCAGGTCAAGTCCAAGTCCATCTAATTTGCATACTTCCCTTGATAGATCTAAATTTGGATACATCCTGGATTTTACTGGTTCAAATTTAATCCACGCGACCTCATATATATATATATATATATATATAATTTAAAAAATTAATAAAATATGCTTAGGAGATAAACAATTTAACATTTTATCTTGCCTTTTTTCAATAATCCCATCAATATACATACGATTATGAGTAAGAATAATTTTGAAAAATAAAATGTTAAATTTTGGCAATATAAAATATGTATAACAAAACAAAAAGTATATAAAAAGATCATTCATTTTTTTTACAAGAAGATCACAATCACTTCCATTGAATTTCAAATCAAGTGATTGTGAATATGCCATTGACTAGACAAAAAAATTTAAAAAAATCTTGAAATTTGTGTCGTTGTTCAAACCATCTAATTTGACATCTGACCGAGAAACACAAATAACAAATAAAAGAACATTTTAAACACCATACACCTCAACCATTTTGAACCTATCCCCATTAGAGAGAGAGTGTTTCTCACTCTAAACCTCACCTCTTTCCTCCTTTTTCTCTCCTTTTATTACCCTCTTTCCTCCTTTCTCGCTCTAGAAGTCGTTCTTTTATTACCCACTTTCCTCCTTTCTCTCTTTAGAAGTCGTCATTTTTTTTGAATTTAGTACAGACCATAAGAGAGAGAGTACTCTCTCTCTCAACAACACCCCTACCCACCCTCTCTCTCTCTCTCTAGGTAGTGCAATGGCTGGTATTTGAATTTTAAGACACTTTCTCACTCTAACTTTGGAGGACCTCACCCATGTGCCATACATCCATCACAACGGCACCACAAACACGCATTCAAATTCCATTCATTTTTATCAAATAAAGTGAGCACCTGTCAGTGCCACGTGGCTCTATTATTAAATTTGCCCCTCAGCATTTTCTCTATCTAAAAAAATGTAAAAGCTGGAAATCTTAGTGAGGGAAAATTTTATTACAAAACTCACGTGAGAGAAAGTAGGCATTAAAAAAAGAAGAGAGAGAAATAAAATGAAGAAACACCCACCCCGTTTCTTTGCAACTTTCAAACAGCCACCCTCCCGCTCACTCCCACCTCTCTCTGTATATATTTCGGGGGGCTCTCTCTTTCTCTCTCTGCACTTTTGCTCTCTTTCTCTCTCATCCCCTTTTTCATGGTTGTTGGCTGGAGGCCCCACTCTCCGGCCATTGTTGGCCTTGGAGCAGAGAATGCAAAGAATCTCAATGCCAGGTCCATCTCCATTATCTTTCCATTTTCAGGAATTTTTCTTCTTGCAGTTTCTTCTTGATTTCCTGTCTGTTTTGATTTCTGGGTTTTTGGATGAATGGGTGAAATGGGTTTGTAGTATTCATGGCTGTAGGCTTTAATATTGTGTTTGGTTACGTTTTTCTTTTCTTTTGGGTGTGTGTGTCTCTCTCTCTCTCACTCTCTGTGGGTCTTGCATTTGTTGTGGTTTCCCCCTCTCTTGAATTTTTGTTATATCCCTATTTCATTGTCACGCTTTCTCCTCTTTTAGCCATTTGGGTGTTATTTTTTGGTTATGAACATGGATTTTAGTACGAGTTTGAGTCTGATTATTTATGTACATATTTTTTGACTCTTGGGTTGTTTAATGGATATGGATCTGACTATCTTTTTTTTCCTTTAATTTCTCTCTCTCTCTCTCTCTTCTCTCTATCTCTCTCTCGGGTTTTATTCTGTAGGATTTGAACCCAAAATCTGATGGTTGAATGGATATCTTCATATCAATTGTCAAGGGCAAATTCCAAACTGAGCAACTTGTTACATATTTATTTACTTATTTTGATTTTCTTCTTTTGTTGTTTATGGGGTTTAAGTAACTGTTTACTGGGGTTTATCAATTGGCGACATTATTAGTTTAGTCCACTGATCTTATTTGTTACGGGTTCCGGCTCTCTGGTCTGTTGTTTCTTTCCTGCACTCTTTCTGTATGATATTTTCTTATGCAAATTTGAATTTGAAGTAGCCATCAATGAGATATGCATTTGATGTTACACTCTATAAATACGTTAGATATTTATATTTATGTATTTCTACTTCACATTTCTGGATTTGATTCTTGATTTTCGATTGCGTTGATTATAATTTCTTTTTAATATGTTTTTTTGAAACCAATAATTTCTTTTTAATATGTTGTTTCCATATTCAAATTTGATTTTCCATTTTAGGTTGGCTAAGTTGGATTTTGGACCTTGGTCATTATTTCCATAGCCCTAGGCCCTTAACCAATCCAAGGGGTTGATTCCTTTGATGTGTTGTTTTTATGGCCTGCTTTTGAAATTTGGTTGTTTACTTGTCCATATCTATTCAATTTTGGAAAACCAGATATTTTAATTCTTGCTTACATTTAATGCTCTAAATATGTCATTATTACCGTTCTGCATTTTTCATTTTCTTTTTGAGGGATCTTTTATTTATTTATTTGTATATCTAGTTGAAAAAAGTTTTCAAGCTCATAATCTTGACTGGAAGGTGCTTCTTGTTTCAACCTTTGAGATTGTAAGGTTGAACCCAGCTTACCTACCAAAAAGAAGCCTGTTTTTTTGTTTTTTCCAGTTTTGCTTTCTCTGTCTTCGTTGTTGTTGTTCCTTTTTTTTTTCTTTCTTTAATGTGATTTCTATGTTGTTTTTCCAATTATCTTGCTTGATGTTCTAGGTTTTAGGTATGAAGTGGATGTTTGCTTAGCGGATAATTAAACTTTGGGTCGGTAATTGATAGTTTTTTAATTTGTTGGACATGCTTTCTAATTTGTTGCATTATGCTTTTCCTTTTTAAGCATTTCATATAAGAATGTTGCAACAGGTTGAGTGGTGGTTTATTTGTATATAGCAGGCAACTTGCTTTGTAGAAGTCCAGGGTTATGGTTACCAGGACCATTTATCTATATATTATGTTTCTTTTCTCTTCAATATTTTCATTTCATGTTATCCATTTGTTAAATGGATTTTATTTATTTATTATGAGATAAAATTTACTTTGATGACTGAGCGAATGTGAAAGATTGTGAGTGCATTAAGATGTGATAACAGTGCCATAGTGTTAATTGTAAGAAAAAGATTAGAGGGTAACCGAATTTTTGATCCATTTGAATGATTGATTCTAGACAAAATAATTACGAATACGTCTTCCATTACTGAAGTTCAAGTAGGTTGCCTAAAGTGATCTAAGAAGCTGTGTTTTGCTTTTCTATGGAAAAGTGATTCCAACTTTTGCTGTAACGCCATTCCTTTTGGGATCTACATTTGGAGATTGGATTAATTGGCAATAGTATAAATCAGTGCTTTCAAACTCAGACATGCGATTCGAACTGGATGGGCCGAGCCGCTGAGCCTGAAACTGAGCCAAGTCCAATTTGGACTCGGCGAATGTTTTAAAAAAATGACAAAGAAACCTTGGGAGCCTGTGAGACTCAGCTGGTTCTGAGGCTTCTCCATTTGGATCTGGGTTTAAGTAAAAGGGCATCGTCTTAGTTGAACTCAGCGAGCTTTAAGAACTGGTATGAAGTAAGTCAAGCTATGATTTTAACTAAAGGCTGTTCACTGTAGTGATTTTGACCTCATGAAAGTTTCGATTGTTGGAATGGACATTCCCTTTGTCATTCCTTTCGCTACTCATGGTTTGGGGAGGATAGTAGTCTTGTCCAATGCATTATCGTAACTATTTTGGTTTCAATCCTAGAATCTTGCGTGGAGTTCAATAGTTTTGGTTTCTAGAATCGTAACTATTTTGGTTCCAACTCGTTCTGTTAGCAAGCCGATACTTTTTTCCGTAACTCTACTCTATCGACATAGGGGGCGAGGTGAGATAGACAGATCCTATCTTGACTTGGGTAGGACTTCCCCTGCTACGACGGGCTGAAGAAGGCTCATCATCGTCTCCGGTCAATGAAGATGCGCGTTAGCACAATAGCTTTTGCGCTAGCCATTGCTTCTTGCTTTCGAACCGTAGTTTGTTGGGCATGCTAGCTGTAAAGAAAACTATAGTGCACTAGCGTACACGTAGGCTTTCGAGCCAACGAATACAAGCAAGAACATGGAGTTGAAAAACAACAGAACAGTGAAAATAAAGCTAATTTTTTTTTTTGTGAAGTTTATCCTTTGACCTATTCAGATACACTAAGCCTAAGTGCACATGAGAGAGTAGGCTTTAAGCCTATGATTGTGTCGTCGGTGGAAGTGAGTTTGGTTCTCACAGCAGCCCTTTGAATTGGTTCGCCTCCAACGCTTTAGAGAGAAGACGGTGGGTAAATTTGGATACAAATTCAATGTAATTCACTTATTTGCTTTTGATTGAAATTCAATGTGGATTTCCTCATTCGTTAGGAATGTTATAACAAGGTTAGGGGTATTATGGTTATTAAAAAAGGTATTTGAAAAATAAATAAAAAAATGGTGAAAAGAGACCTATGCCAACACATATGAAAGCTATATAGACTTTTTGCTAGTTAAGGAGACAATGATCATCATGTAAAGACTGTATGGTTATCCCAAGAGAGAGTTTCACAATGCAACACAAACTCATGGTTATGGATGTTTGCATTTAGAGATGGAAGAGAAGGAGGAACATTAGTAAGTGTGCAAGAACTAGGTGGTAGAACGTAAAAAGGGAGAAAATAGACTTATTTATAAATAAATTGATGAAAAATAGAAAGCAGAATACTGGGGGACCATATTACATATTATATGGAATGAGATGACTAATTGTACTAAGAAAGTGTCAAACAAAGTTTTAGGAGAATCTAGAGGGAAATACCTTCAGATAAAGAAACTTGGTGGTAGAATGATGAGCTTCAAAAGACTATTAGAGAAAAAAAATCATGTTACAAAGTTTTGCAGGGGAATAGAAGTGATTGAATTTCGAAGAATATAGAAATGCCAAGAGGAATGCTAAGAAAATAATGAGTCTAAGCTTAAGAGATATGATGGTCCATACAATAAATTGAGAACAAAGAAGGTGAGAAAGATGTCTTCAAACTAACAGAAATGAGAAAGAGGAAGTGTAGGGACCTAGATTATGCTAAATGCATTAAGAGTGAGGATCTGAGGGTATTGGTGAAGGATGATGAGGTCAATGAAAGGTATTGAATCTATTTTAAAAAATTGTTAAATGACGACTACTCTAAAGCCCAATGTTGCGAGAAACTATTGACACAAACGAGGTTGGAGGTCAGATATTTTCACAGAATTAGGATATCTAAATTGAAATAAGCTTTGAGAAATATGAAGATAGGAGAGGCTTTAGTACCAGATGGTATACCAATAGAGGTTTGGAAAAGCATAAGAGAGATTAGCGTATTCTGATTAACAAGTTGTTCAACAAGATTTTAAGAACAAAGAAAATGGGAGATGAATGGAGGAAAAGTTTTATGGTACGGATTTTCAAGAACAAATGGGACATACAAAGTTGTACAAATTATTGAGGGATTAGACTTATGTGTCGCAATATAAAGTTGTTGGAGAAAGTGATTGAGCAATGACTAAGATATGAAATGAGTGTATTAAAAAATCAGTTCAGATTTATACCAAGGATGTCAACCATTGAGGCAATTTTCTTACTTCGGCACTTGATTGATAGGTTTAGGGAGAAGAAATGGGACCTCGATATAGTCTTTATTGACTTAAAGAAAGCATATGATAAGGTACCTAGAGCGATAATTTGGTGGGCTGGTGGGCACTAAAAAGGAACGGAGTCTCAAGGGTATATAATGACATGGTTAGGGATAGGTATGAGGGAGTACTAACTAATGTGATAACAACTAGTAGAGAGACAAGTGAGTATTTAGTAACAGTAGGCCCATATCTTTTTACTTGGTTATGGACGAGTTACAGGATGAGGAGTCAAAAGTAAAAAGGGGAAATCAATCAAAGAAGATAAAATAGAGAAAAATAAAAGGAAGTTACTAGAGTAGTAAGAGAGAGAGGAGGAAGAGAGACAAAAAGAGATAAAGTGACATGAGAAAGCGTGAGGAAGAGAGGAGAGAAGAGGAGAGAGAGAGAGTGGTGCGATAGGTCAAGTGACCATCACACACCCCTTTTTGTCTTAATAAAAAATATTAAATACAATATCCCCCATAAGAAGTGAAATATGACATGTAAGTCCTAAAAAACAATAAAAAGACATTCATACCCCAAACATAAAAATAATCAATTATTTCCATTACTCCCCCTCAAACTAATGCATAGATATCAATCATGCCCAACTTGCTTGTGATATCTTGTAATCTTCTCCCGTCCAACAACTTTAGTGAAGATATATGTAAGTTGATCTTTACACTTTACAACAACCTTGAATGATCTTGACAACATCCTTCTCTCTGATGAAGTCAGAATCTACGCTAATGTGGTTTGTCCTTTTAGGAAATATAGGATTCTCAGAGATATGAACGGTAGCTTCATTGTCACAGTAGAAAGTCATGTGAAAGTTAACCTTAACCCTCAAATCAGACAGACATTTTTGCCCGTATCGCTTCATATGTAGCATGAGCTTGTTGTGCTTTGATACCACTTCTTGTGCACGGAAGTTGTAAACCCGACGGGTTTATTTTTGGCAAATAAAGTATGAGAAATAAAACATGAAATACACACCACAAAAACACAAAGATTTATGTGGTTCACCTAAGAAGGCTACATCCACGGGCACGACAAACGGAAATCTACTATACCAATGAAAGTTACATCAAAGATTTTGGAACAAACCTCGATAAAAACACAGTCGAGCAAACCCTTTAAGCTTGCTCTCCCAAACGGCACCATGTCGATCTCTTATCTCTATTCCATAACTAGACCACTGTCTAGGAAGAGAACAACTTTGAGAGAAAACGAGACTTTATCTCATTAACAGGGGAAACAAACCAAAATCTCTATGGGAACTGCTTCTCTAGAAGAAACCAACTTTTCATTCTACAGGAGTCTTCAAGAGGCATCATTAATGTTTCTCTTCATAAGAAACTCTCTTCTCTCTAAGAGGAAATTACATCTTATGCACAGGAGGCTCTATCTCCCCCTCTCTCTAGAGGAACTGCCATTCCCATATGGTGACCCAAATACGGCACACCAATTCTCCACACTTTCATCCCATTATATAAAAAAAAGAGACTCACCAAAAAAGGCTCACGTGATAACGAACTCCAAATCCAAATAGAACTTATCCCAATAACCAATTCCTAAAGATTATCTAATTGGTTAATAGCAATCCCACATAATATGGATCAATCTCAATCAATCCCACAAAATATGGGATTTCCATATGTGGGTGATTATGGATAGCACAAATCCAACAGAGCCATAGCCCTGTATTCAGCTTCTACAGTTGATCTTGTTACCACATTTTTTTTCTTGCTTTTCTAAGAATCTCGATTTCCTGAAATAAAGGTGCAATAACCGGTTGTGGATCTTCTAGAAGTTTGGCATCTAGCGCATTCAATATCAGTGTAAATGGTGGCATCATAATGCCCTTAATTGGAGAAAAATATCCCTTTACCTAGAGTAGACTTGAGATATCTCATTATCCGATACACTCTATCAAGATGTTTATGTGAAGAATATGACATATTAACTACAAAAATTTCTAGTTGTTTAACTGTGAAGAATATAAGCTTGCCCACTATTTGTTGATACTGGTTGGATTTTCATGTAACTCTCCCCTATCTCCCTTAAATTTATGATTAACTTTTATCGGAGTATTAGCTGGTCTAGCTCTTAACTAAAAGGTGGACTATGTGAACAGGCAAATCAATACCAATTAAAATTTTCTACATTTTTCTTATTGTATTACCACCCAAGTCACTTACAAAGTTTACAAATACAATATAAGTCGAATACGATTGTCAAGAACTCTCACTTGCTTGCCATTAAAACAAAAATACAGATCTGAAAATAAAAGATGCAATGGAATAAAGAGAGTATAAACCAAGAGAATACCTTATACCTTGCTTCAGGTTACTCCCAAAGACTTCGTACACCCAACAACGGGTCTCCTCCACCACTGGCACATGGGATCTTGGTTCAAGATCTCATCTCACAACTTGGGAAGCCTAGGCAAAAACCACCAAAGAGCTTAACAAATTTTCCATGTTTACCATTTGACTTGGAGTGTGGACAAAACCAATTGGTAGTAAAACTTTAGATCTTTTGTCTTTTCAGAAAGCATGGGAAAGCAATAGTTTCATGACTAGTAGTCATTTCTTGCAACTGCATGATTGTTTCATTGTCTCTAAAATTTCAAATACCATAACTGAGCCTCTTTGGGAATTGGAGGTCGTTGGTGATCTGGCTGCATTACCTTTAATGATTATGGTTGGCGTCTAAGGTTATGGTCCTAGCAAGAGACATGCAAGATGTTTACAAATAGATGTTTTCATTCTGGACAGGCTAGAACGTAGCCTAACCTAGAAAGGACTGAATTATAGTCCTCTCCTGACCATGTCTATTTGGCTCTCCAGGGAATAAAGCTCACAAGTGTATATTAGTTGAAATCATTCAATGGAATTCAACATGCTTGTGGAGAGGATACTCTTCTCCTTATTAAGAACCTTGTCATGTTATTCTGAAAGCTTTTCAATTGCTTTATTTTCATAAGGAATAACATTGTTATTATAAAAGTTACCCAGCACATGAATTTGTTAGGTTTACTTAAATCATGAAAATGACCTGCACATTCAATTATTCCACTATTTATTTTGTTATAATGCTTTGCGAAAGAAGAAATATTTGGTGATCATGTGCATAGGGATTCTTTTCTAAATGTCATGACTAGAAAGCACAAAACTTGTGATGTGTACTTTCTACATATGATTACTAAGCACAAAATTTGCAATATATGTGCTGTGATGCATTGCATTGACAACTTATAATGGTCATAGCATGAACTTAATTATTTACGCCTTTTTGTTTGGGAACTCAATGGGATAAGTCTCTACTAACTAGGCCCATCTATAGTCAGTTAGTTATTTTGGGAATGGTTAAAAAAAAGAAATGGCTATTGTTTGTACCATCCCTTTCCAGATCCTCCAACAGTTAGGGTTTATCATTTGAAGGAGAGTTTTTAGATTAATATACAGAAAATGCTCATCTGGATCATTGTTTATGAAGCTTTATAGCAACTCATACATACATGTTGGTCATATAGAAAAGGAAGCATAGAAGCCTAAGATATTCTTGAATCCCTTGCATCTCCAATGCTAATGAGTTCCCTGTTCCACATCATATTTGTAATAAGTCGAAGTCAGAGCTCTTAGTAAAAAGTTTATGGCAATCTGCTAATGGTTGGTTTGCATCAGTCTGATGAACTGAACTTTGTGCAGGAGCCTTACTTTTGTTCCTCTCTAAGGCCATATGATTGTGGTCATGAAGGAGAATTCAGTAATGGCTGGAAATCGGGAGCCTATGGGAAGAATAACTCGTGCTCGTGCCTCAGCATCAGGTTTGAATAGCGGGCCATTACTCTCAGAGTCCCCAAATGTACAAAAAGAAAATAGAAAGGGCCTCAGAGGAACTTCAAAGAAAGCAACCTTGGATGAGAACAGCAATGTTTTTCCTTCCAAACCCAATTTGCGACATGACAAGAAATGGGATCTGAGGGGAACATCAAAAAGATCAGCTTTGGATGAGAATCATGTGGGTCCTTCCAATCCAAGCTTGCAGTATAAGAGACGGGCTGTTCTCAGGGATGTGTCCAATATTTGTTGTGAGAGTAGATATATGAAGTGCATGACTGCAGCCAAACCTCAGGTTGGAGTGCATTCTCATTCTTGCATGTCCTTGAATTTGAAATATTTTGTGCTAGGAAGGCATCCCAAAATTTGCATTTCAGATAACTTGCAGTCAAATTCTTTCAAGAAATTTTTTAGAATATATATATGCTTGAGATCCAGATTTACTGCTGAGTTTTAAAGAGTTTAATCAAACTCATTTTTTCTTTGAAAATTGGCACCACGCTTTCCAGATAAATAATACTCTGTATGTTTGAACCTGCTGAAATTATTTGAATCTGTTGATCCTCCCAGATATTGGTCTAAATTTCACCATTTGGTAGAAATTATAGGTTATTCTCGTCCTTGCTCTTTTAACCTGGGCCAAGGCCAGAGACTAAGGTTTTGGCCAAAATCCAATCAAATTAGTTGAATTTTCAAAAATGACCTGAGCTGTGTTTTTTCAAAATTGTTTGGATTTCAGATTGTGAATCGTAAGGAAAAGACTAGAGTACCACCCACCAAGGGAAGGAAGATATCAAATGCTGCAAAAAGCTTACCACCAAGCAAGGGAAGGAAGATATCAAACGCTTCCAAAAGCCAGCTGCAAGTTGTTCCTGTTAGTTCCCATGTCTCTGATAATCGTGCTGAAGAACTGAAAGAAGTGCAGGATGATTTGAGATCTCATATGGCCATAAAGGATTATAAATCCAAGCTGCCTGAGAAGCATGAGAGCACTTGTGCTTCACATATTACACTGACCAAGCAATTGGCAGGGTGTATGGAAATCGGCGAGAGCATACCAGCTAATGGTGGTTCTGGAGATTCTTTAGTTGAGAATCTGGAGGAGAGAGAGATCTCTTCAAAACATTGTTAGTTGGTTTCTTTTGTTTTTTTTAGCAAATTTAACTGTATTTTTTAGTTTACCTGATTAATGTTTTAACTTGAGTTTTGGATTACCAGGTAACACTGCCAAGGGTAATCTTTATGAGGATTCAGGAAGTTTGCATAGTCGAGGCATCACAGAGATTGATTGCGACTGTAATGATCCTTCTATGTGTTGCATGTATGCTCCTGATATATATAATTATCTACGTGTTGCTGAGGTATGGTGAATTGTTCACCCAAGAAAACTACCATCTCTCCCTCTCGTCGCCCCCCCCCCCAAACAAAAATCACTTCTCTTCCTCTATTTCTGGTAGTCTAGGGGTGGGCGAACTTGAATTTGAAATTTATGCAAACTTTTCAGCGGAACCGAAGACCAACATCAAATTTCATGGAGACTGTGCAGAGAGATATCACTCAAAACATGCGTGGAATACTTATTGATTGGCTTGTTGAGGTCTGAGGGATTCTTTGTATATTCATCGCTCTTTCTGTTTTGGTAAATCAGTCATTTAAAGACTTTTATTTGAGGAGATGATGTTGGCCTTTTATAGATTCATGTCTCCTTTCTTTGCTATGTTGGTGTCTTTTTTATGGATAAAATTGCTATTCGGGTGACTTGGTCACTTAGAAACATGAATTTTTGCAGGTTGCCGAGGAGTATAAGCTTGTCCCAGATACTCTGTACCTCACTGTGTACCTTATTGATCGATTTCTTTCTGGGAATCTAGTGGAGAGACAGAAATTACAGCTTCTTGGCGTAACCTGCATGCTTCTTGCGTCGTATGTCCTTGATTCCATTGAAGACCCATCCTATCATGTTTATTAAGATCTATCAATATTTAAATTTTGATTTTTTGCATTATAAAGACGACATATTAGAAAAGAAAAATTGGTCTATGAATATAAATGATTTTTTACTTTTGGTATTTTGCAGTAAATATGAAGAGATTTGTGCCCCTAGTGTTGCAGACTTCTGCTACACCACTGACAATACTTACTCTAAAGAAGAGGTACAGAAGCAGCTATGTGTTTTAACATGTGATATCGAATGTTAACAAATTGAGAATGTCTATAAGCTGACCCTAGTTTTAGTGTAGCCTGGAAATAAAAATGGGTGCAGTGGGATGGAAGAAATGCTTGCTCATACTATTCCTTTTCTGATAAATAAAAAGTTCCACTTAATGTTAGCCAAAAAGTATACGAAAGTTGATTGATCTGCCACCTGACTATGAATCGATGTTCATTAGAAGAGCTCATTATGAGGACATTGTAACAGGTGTTGAATATGGAGACCAGAATCCTTAACTATTTAAAATTTCAACTGACTGTTCCCACCACAAAAACTTTTCTCAGGTGAGTGAATTTCAGATGCTGTTCTTGCATTAATGGGGTTTCTCATTTGTTTTGACCTTTGGAAGTATAAGTTCTCTTATCCACCATGTCTTCAATTGATGGCAGGAGATTTCTTCGAGCTTCACAGGGTACCTTTAAGGTACAAAGTTGCCTATTGTATGTTTTTACCGAGATAAATTTGCGTAGTTTATGTTTGTGTGTGATTGTCTGTGAAGGGCCTAAGGGCTAGTGACCATTGCGGTTATAACTGGGACATTTGAACCATAGTTAGCAAGTCTCTATTTAAAATATGATTTTTTTTTTTTAATTTCCGATTCTTTAAAATTTGTTAAGAATTCCTAGTTTTTCAAAAGATCTTCAAAAAATCATGTTTTTTTAATGGAACAGATGTAAAACCCGTATTTATCTTTTTTCAAAAGAACTTTGCAAAAAAATTGTTCCCTATAACTTTATTTCTTTATTAACTTAGTATTATTGAATTTTAATTTAAAGATAAGCCCATTAATAGTGGGATTAAATTAAGAATCTCGACTTAAAGTAAAATTCCATAAAAAAATTTACTAATAAATTCCCCTAAAAAAGTATATAAAAAAATACAAGCAATATATTCCCCAAAAAATAAGATATCAGAACAATCGTATATCTGAAAATAATAGGATGACTTGGAAGAGTAACCCTATGAAACTTTTTTTCTTTTTTTTTAAACTTTGAGCGTCCCTATAAAGAGCAAGAGAGATTCAATGATACTAAATATTTAAGCAGCTAGGAATTCAGTGTGAGATTTGAATTTGCTTAAGCATTTTGTTGCTTTCTTTATGCAGAGAGAAGTTTGATTAATTGTATATTTTTATTTTTTATTTTTTTTAATTTCATTGGGGTATACAACATAGCTTTTTGGATGGACCTCTATTTTACAAATTTGAGTTTTTGTGTTTTGTTTTAGTTAACTGCATTCTTATATTGAGGGATTTTTTTTTTGTCTTTTTTTTCTTTGAACAATAATCCTTTACCTTGGTTTACAATTCTTGTTATTTACTAATGTAATTCTTGTAGTAAGTATTACTGTTGCTGTTTCATTTTATGCTCCATCATGTTGTGACAACTGAGTAAGCCCTGTTGTTGGATTTATTGAAAGTGTAGACAATAAATTGTCAAGTATTACTCTAACGATACTAGGCAAGGCCATAAAATTATTGTTCAATGGCTTTAATGTATATGTACAATAATTGCAAATCATAATCCTCTATTAGTCATCTTTACGTATCTGATTTTTCACTCCATTTTTTTGAGACAAATCCGAAATATTCACAATTTTATAACTTACCTTATATTTTGGCGATCTGTATTTTTGACCGATTTTTTCCTCTGACTTTTTGAAACAAAACTGATTCATTACGTATGTTTTGGTTGTCCGATATATTATTATTCGCTAACTTGCTAACTATGGTTTAAACTACATAATTCAATGAAATTGATTATTAAAAATAGGAAGGATATTACGGAACAAAGAGATCCATGGAACAAAGACTAATAAGCTCCAAGACAAATTGTCAAGAATGTACTCCAACGAAAAATTATCAGAGTTATTCAGTAACGAGATTTATAATAGTCTGTTTAATTTGAAAAATAATGTGTTTTGGTTCATTTCGTATATTAGGTAAGTCAATTGATTTTAGAAAGATCAATTTGGTATTTGGAAAGATTCCAAATAGTTGAAATAAGGCTTGGATGATGATGATGACGAATTGATTTTAGAAAGATCAAACTAGGATGTCTACAAATTGAGGAACACTAAAGGTACTCTAGAATCCAGTCTTTCACTTCTAGGAGAAAACTTGCAAGTGCATGGGATACGTGGCAGAAAAAAAAAATATTAATAAATGCTTTTCTGGAATTTTACCCTAAATATAAAACCATTTCATATTACAGAGGTTTTGGGAAGGTCATCTTCATCTTTCTGCTATTCATCTAACTAATGTGTTGGATTCGTTGATTTCAGGAGGTTTCCTCTCTCTCACTGGAGTTCCTGGCAAACTACTTGGCAGAGCTGACACTAATTGAATATAGCTTTCTGACGTTCCTTCCTTCTCTCATTGCTGCAGCAGCTGTGTTCCTTGCCAGATGGATGCTTGATCCATCAAGGCATCCCTGGGTTTGCGTTCTGCTCCTTCTCATTTAACCCATAGATTTTGAACACACTATGTTCTTTTTTTCTGGGTTATCTTATAAACATGGTACCCCTCAATGGATTTATAATTCCAAAGATATAGTTTGTAAAGAAGTTGGAATATTTTAACACAATCAATCTTTATGATCAGTGTAATACGCATCCTTAATTAGATTTATTATCTGTGGTTTGAGTTTTTTATATGATTTGCAGAATCGAACTTTGGAGCATTATACTGGATATAAGGCATTGAATTTGAAAACCATGGTTTTCGCATTACATGATCTGCAAATTAATCGTAAAGGCTGCACTCTAAATGCTATCAGAGAGAAGTATCGTCAGAGCAAGGTAATTTGTCTATTTCCTCCTTTCATTTAATTTTGTGCTGTAGTTTGGAAAGGTGGGATATGAGTCCATAAGACAGAATACTGAGAGATGGGATATGAGTCCATAAGACCGAATACAGAGAGAGAGAGAGAGAGAGCTCTTTGAATGACAGCATTGTTATTTCATGAGAAAGAGACGCACTTTAAATCACACCCATGTTTTTCTATCAGGATATGCCTAAGGTTGTCCTGTTCTCTCTCTCATGCATAGCCTTGTTATGCATATGTTGATATTGCTGCTCTTTGTTTATAGTTTCAGTGCGTGGCCAATCTTCCTTCGCCAGAACTTCTTCAAACCCTCTTCTCATGACACTAAATATCACTGACTCTAAAGCGACTCTTCAGTCTTTACCTCATTTGAATGAATCAAGAAGCAGGCCATGTTAAAGATTTCATAATGACTTCTTTGGGTTGAAAGTTGAAGATTAATTTGATCTTCAGTGTACTGATTACACTTGTCTATTTTCCTCCCTCTAAACTTGTCCATTTACACTAGACAAACTCACCATAGGAAAGACTTCAAAGGTGATTTTCAATTTCTAATTCCTGAAGGGTTATTTATTCAAGCCCTTTAGCTGATACAAGTTCTTGCGAAGCAGCAAAGAAATGTCACATTTGGTGGTTCTCTGAATAACTGTAACTATGGATAGGTCTCTATTTTTCAGTTATTGGGTCCTGAGTTGTCAAATTATGCAGTTTCAGTGGTGCAAGCCCATCAAGATAATGCTGTAACTTCAAGGCTCTGTTAGTATATTCTACTGTTTATAATATTGGCATTTCTTATTGCATTTCATGAATGACTCATGATATTCGGAAGTTTAAATTGGATCTGAAATTAAACCCAAATTTTGGGTGAAGTTCCATTGCCCTTTTATTTTTTTGTGAATGAAGGAGCACAAGTAATGCTGCCAATTCGATCTGCAATTCAAAATTTTGGTTTCTGTACCCCTTTGTAGACAGAGCCTGAATTCTGAAGGGAAACCTTCTGAATTATACGTCACCTCAGAATTCAGGCTCTGTCTACAAAGGGACGGCTAATAAGCGGAATTCTGAATTATACGTCACCCCACGTCCCACTTATTCAATCTAAATGGACGGCTAGGAATGCCCTTGTCACTGTCACAACAAAACATTGTTTGATTTTAGTTTTTTTTTTTTCTACAAAAACCTTTTTGAGTAAAATTTGGGGTGTTCCATCTTATTGGGGCTCACCTAGCAAAACAAAAAAAATATTTCTCATGAAAATAAATGGCCAAAATGCCCCCAAAATTTCAGGGGTATTTTGGTAATTTTCCATCAAAAAAAAAAAAAATATATATATATATATATATATATATATTAATTTTATTGTGTACGTAACCTAGTAGTAGTAGGTTAGTATAACTAGTACAAAGTAGGGAGTCGTTGTTATGGTTGGGTGGGTT
>NW_006499913.1:3150976-3163260 GCF_000471905.2 Amborella trichopoda | reverse complement strand
TACCTACTAAACTAAAAAAAAAAATAATATATATATATATATATATATTATATAATTTTTATGTGTGAAACCCTGTTAGATGGGTTTAGACTAATGCCAAAATGGGAGCTTTGTATGTGGGTGGGTTCACATGTATGTGGGTGGTGGGTTCACATGTACAGCTTTAGACTAAGCCAAAATAGGAGAAAGGGTCTAATCGCTTGTTCAAATGTTTACTTTGTCATGTAACTTTTCATTGTTTATCATGTTTCTTGGTTGACTATGAAATCTTTAATCCTAGAAATTGTTTGTGCTTTTCTTTGGGTTCTAGATAGAGGCTTCCCACAATGAAGCTAATTGGGAGAGGCTATGAAACAAGTTTATTCTTGTCACTAGAATTATTTCGTCCTGTAATTTTGTTGTGTTTTGGATGAGTGTAGTTGAGATGAAGGTGTTATAGATGGATGAGTGGGGAGACAATAATAGATAGAATTCGAAATGAATGCACTAAGATAACTTATGTGTTGCTGCGATAGGTGATAAGATGAGATAAAGTAGATTTAAGTTGGTTGGCCATGTGCAGTGCATATCCAGTACAATTTCTATTAGGAGGTACGAGTTGATTCAAGTGGAAGGATAAAAAATGGCAAGGGGTAGGCTCAAAAAGACATGGTTGGAAGTAGTGAGAAAAAATATGATGACTTATAGACTCACTGAAGTTATGGCCCTTAATAGAGCCTCTGTTGATGATGAATTTTATGGTGTATTTTGTTTATAACATTTTAACGAGGAGGCTAACTAGGAAATGTCATGGAATGATTAAATTCCCTTGCCATGTGATCCACTTGTAATATATGCATTATATGTTGGGCTATTATCCATCTATTCAAAGATTGATCCTTATGTCATGTGTCTTTTGTGATGACTTCCTTCAAGTTCACTTGGGATATATTCGATTGAATCAATGTCTAAACTTGGGACTGATTGAAGGAAAAATATACAAAGAGACCATTTGCTTTTAGCACAACGAGGTCACAATGACTTTCGTCCATTAGATTTTAAATTGGGTGGTAGTATATGTATCATTGACTAGACTTAGAGTTAAAAAAAAAACAAAAACCATTTACTTTTAGCACAACGAGGTCACAATGACTTTCGTCCATTAAATTTTAAATTGGGTAGTAGTATATGTGTCATTGACTAGGCTTAGATTTAAAAAAAAAAGAAAAAATCTCAAACATCATAACATACCCCAAGCCATCCAATTTGATATCTAATGGCTAAGAGTGAATGTGATCTTCTTGTAACAATAGTAAATGGTCTCATAGTATACAATCACCTCTTTAAAGTATCTTCAAAACAATTCCATAAATTTTTTGACACCAAAGCCAACTTCGAAGTCATTGCGCACAGTTGCACGATGTTCATACTAGCTCAGATTAGGAAGTAACTACTTGGGTTGGTTTGTTAGGGGGTTTCCACCATTCCTACTAGTTTGATATCCAAACAACAACAAGAGGTTAATAGAAGTCATCGCTTGAAGATTCTTATCTGTTGTTGCAACAGGTAAATGGTCACGCAAAGTCCACATAATCTCTCTCTCAAAGTTCATATAATTTCTCTCTCTCTCACTCTCTCTCCACTTCATTCAACAATGACCATGAGTAATGCTATTACAAGAGAAATTATCAAAATTCAAAACTATCTTTTTATTTTAGGTTCTTGGAAAAACATCCCAAATTTTCTAAAACCCCATTCATACACCTTTTCATCACGGTTAGCAATTTTGTGACCAAAATATCCTAATGTATGTACTAAATAAAGAAACCATCACAATAGTGTTTGGGCTATGACATAGTATCACAATTGTGCTACTATCGCGATGCTTGCATTTAAGAATCACAATTGAGTTAGAACACAATACCCATAACTTATTTAAACCTTTGAGAATAAAACATTTAATTTTTCAAAAGATATTTTTCAGAAAAAAAAACAGACCCTTAGAGAGGTTGAACCAGAAGGAGGAGTTTAAGGCAGAAAGCGATCTAATGGTTCTAACATCGGACCGCATGTTCACTTAAAAAATTCAACGGAATGTGATCAGATGGTTCTAACATCGGGCCGCTTGTTTCATAAAAAAATACAAAAGAGTGCAGTCCGATGGTTCGAACATTAGACTGCTTCGTTTACATGAAAACTATAGGGGTTATCAAGTGGTCCAGTATTTACAACATTGGACTGGGGGCAAACTTGTAAAAAAAAATAAAAAAATTTGAAAATCCGCTTTCCAAGTAATAACAACGTATTTTTGGGTCATTTCATTATAACGGTAAAAATACATGGCCCCAACATAAATTTCCCTATTAAAAAACTCAAAATTTAAAGTATTAAAATCAGTTTTTGAAAATTCAGTGGATTGGAAATCATGCTTTTCGTTTTGGATCGTGTACTCGATCATGATCAGGCCATGTCCCCCCTTTTATGCCCCTTTGAACTGGGTGGTCCAGATCGTTCCTCACTGGTTCTCTCATAGAAGTGGCCAGCTCTATCTGATTCTATTAGAGAAGCAGTTTAATTAATTTTTAATTTTTAATTTACTATTATTTGTTTAACTTTTTATTTGTAAGCTCATTTTTAAATATTTTTAAAGTTCTTTAGTACCGGTCATATGAGAAGCAGCTGGCTCTATCTGATTACTCTATTTGATTCTGCAAAAGAAGCAGTTTAATTAATTTTAAATTTTTTTATTTACTATTATTTGTTTAAATATTTATTTGTAAGCTCATTTTTAAATATTTTTAAATTTCTTTAGTACCGCCGGCTCTATCGGATTATGTCAGAGAACCAATTTAATTAATCTTTAGTTGTTTTAATTACTATTATTTGTTTAATTTTTTATTTGTAAGCTCATTTTTTAACATTTTGCAATTTTTTAAAAATGAAGGGCGGTGGCCCACATCATATTTTTTTAAAAGTCTTATAAAAAAACCTCTAGATACTAGTAAGCCCTACCTGCTCTCAAGTCAGCACCAGTGTTCACAAAACTGGCCGATCTAACCGCTAACCGTGCGGTTAAATTGAAACTGGATGGTTTCTGTTTTGGATGGTTTTGGTGATCAACCGGTATTTAAAAATATATATATAAATTCTCAAAAATAAGGAATTTGATTTGTAATGTACCTTTAAATATTATTTACATTATGGTAAAGATTACTTTTTTTTTGGTCATTAATACTCACTTTTTATATTTTCTCATATTTTTAAAAAAATTAAAAAAATAGCCCTAAAAAAATATAAAATGGGTTAAAATCTATTTTTTGTCATTAATTTTTAAAGGGAAAAGTTTATATAGGGTTGCAACCTTAAAATGTAGAATCACAGATGCACCTAAAAAATCTATCTGAAATGTTGTTTTAATGTTGAAAAATCCTTCTAATCAATCATTTCAGCATCGAGATGTATAAATATAAAAAAAAAAAAAATTTGAGTCTAAAAAATAGTGCATCTTGCAACACATTATCTAGACCATCCATTTTCAAGATTTTCATATATTTATAGATCAACTTGATTTTAACTATATTTTAAATTTTAAATTTTCTACTTAGGTATGAAAATAAATTGTAAAACAATACTAAAAAAATTACATATTATGATAAAATTTTAAGGTGCGCCTTTATTGGATTGTTTACCGTTGCAACCGTATAGAAACTGCACCCATTTTCAAATGAATGGGTTTTGTTTTAAAAAAATTAAAATTTTCAGTACTTTTTTGAGTCTCCAAGGCTTCCTCGGTTAACTCGCCTAGGGCCATGTCTGATTGACCGGACCGGTTTGATTTTGTAAAAATCGGTGAGCACACATGATGGATGAGCACGTACAAAACGAGACACCTTAAGGGCGGAGTCTGAGGGTTTTATGGAAGGTCTTCCTCCTTTGTTTTATGGATAAATAGGTCCCGCTTCTCTTCCCCTTCTCTCGTTCTCCCTTTCTCTCTTTTCTTTCTCTCTCTCACTATAAAGTTTGTTCCACTAATAATTTTATTTTTCTATTAAGTAATATAAACAAATAATCTCAACTAAATTCTCTCTCTATCTAGTAAAAGCTTATTCTATTAAATTTGCTTCATATGACTTCTTTCAAAAATCAAAACTATTAATTTAATGCAACAATTAAATAGATAAATTGAGTTAGAGAAATTCATTTTATGGTCATGCTGTATTTTAAACATTATTTTGATTATAAAATAAATATAATAGACAACAAACACTCAACATGAGATATGTTCTCAGTATTTACATATTTTTGACATAATAATAAAATGTCATATTGCATTTTGAACATTATTTTGATTATAAAATAAATTTAATAGACAACAAACACTTAATAAGAGATAGGTCCTCAGTATTTATATATTTTGACACTAATGAAAAACCATAGTAGAACTGTCACTATTTCTTGTAAAACGATAAAAATAGGTTTTTGAGAAATTATATTGTTGTTTTTTTTAAAAAATAAAATTAGGCCGAATCTCTTATTTGAATTGCTGATCCACCGATCCAACACGGTTTTTAGGGTGGCCGATCCAGGTCACCGATATGTTTTTTTTTAAAACGGATCGGTGACCCGGATCGTCCGCACCCGTACCCGTGTCGGATCAGTGGATCAATATGTCAAATCAGAGAATCAGTCAAATCGACAAGTTTTGTCCCCAAAGTTTTTAAAAAAATCACTATAAATCTCTAAAAATAGTGTTCTTTTAGCTTCTAAAAGAAATTAGGAGTGGTGCATTATCTACTTCTACTACTTTGTAAAAATAGGTGAATACTGAGACATGGTTTTTTTTGTTTGGATGTCTGTATAATTATTAATTATAATATTGCATCAAAATAATTTAAAAAAGAATCAATTTGAAATTTATCTTATAATACCATCTAATTTAAAAATCTAATTTACAACTATAAGAAAAAATAATATCATCTAATTTGAATTGCTTGAATTTATAATAAACGTAATTGGTTCAAAAAATACTTTAGATTGTTAGTATATTTTGAAAGCAATATTTGGGTTGCTAGTATACTTTAAAAAACAAGCAGTATTCTTACATATATATTTTGCCGCCCAAAATATATTTTTCTCAAATTAGTCTTGTATTTGAGTGAGTACGTGACCGTAGAATCACACTTGGGTTGAAAACAAGAGAAATAGCTAATGGTTGGGTGCATTTCCGCCATTAATAATAAAGACTAAAGGTATTCACATCATTTTTAGAAAAGTGAAAAAATAATAATATTTGGGTTGAGCGGATGCTTTTGTCCCTTTGTAGTTTAAACGCATAAAGGCAGTGAGAAAATTGTCCCACATCGACAATTTTGGAGAGACTTCACTTGTATAAAATGCTTAAGCTCATGTTTTAAATTGCGTAGCTAGTTAATATGAGTTGCCGGCTCGTTCTTGTTTTGTCACAAGACTCGCCTCGGAAAAATTCAGTTATTTTTTTCTAAAGGGAAAATGATTTGATTTCTAAAAGGAAAAAAAAGAAAAATGTTTTGATAGGGCTGATATAGAGGGATTCTTCGACTATTCATTTCTAAATACTATGGGAAAATATTTTGATAGGATTGCGGCGCTATCAAAAAAGTTAAAGGCTCACCTCAAAATTCACATAAATTTGAAGTTCTAACGCTTGAAAACCTTTGAATCGAACATTTCGACTTTGATCTTATGGCTATGAAAAAAATATTAGAATATCAAGTCTTAAAAATAATATATATTATAAAACATTATCCGAACCGTCCATTTTGCCCAAAACGATAAGTGTTCATGACCCGCAAGATTTGTAGCGTGCCTTCCCCGAGCCTTCTTCCTTTCTTTTCTCTATGCACTGCGCTTCCTTCTGGTCCTTACTGGGTAATACTACAACACGTGCAAAATAATAAGTTACAAGGTCAACTAGCTTTTCTTTTAGTGTTTTTCACTTTTCAGGTTCATCTTCTATATCTGGATTCGGCTACTTCTTAATTCGTTTTTTTGTTTAGTTTTTGGTATTTTCTTCTTTCTGTTTTTGTTTTCTACACATTTGTAAAATTTTGAGATGTTACAAGAAAGCTTGATTTTATTGGGATTTTGGTATTTTTAGGCTGCATATAAGATGACAAAATTGTTTTTTGTATGGAGCACAGTGGCTCTATTGGAAAATGAATAAAACAAAGAATACCACAAGAATTCCTAACTTTTTTTACTTTTTTTAGGGAAAATATATCGGAACACTCTTTTTAGGTTTCATTTTTCAATAGATCCAAGGTTTTAAAAATAACTGGCGGCATAGAAATCCCATATATTATCTCTCCTCTCCTAGACCAACTTTACCCCATCTTTTTAGCCCAAACAAAAGTTCAAAAGACATTATTTTTTCTATGTCTTTCTAAACCCCCTTTTCTGTTTCTCTCCAAAACTCTCCCTTTTTTTAATATTAAAAAAATATATATATATTTTTTCCAAAGATATTTTTTCAATATTAAAAAAAGAGAGAGGTTTGGAGTGAAACATGTGAAGAGAGGAAATAAGGTTTATAATAGAAAAAACATGTATTTTGAATTTTGTTTGGGCTAAAAAGATGAGGTAAAGTTAGTTCAGGGGGTTAAAAAATATAATATATGAAATCTCTATGCCACCAGATATATGTTGAAAGCTTAGGTATGTGAAAATAAAACAAAAAAGACGGTGTGCGGAGAAATTTTCCTATCCTTTTTATTCTTTAATGATACTTGAATCCACTTTATTTTTTGTTTTCTGCTTGAATTCTCTTTGGTGCTTGATGATTCTGTTGGGTTTATGTGGCCTTTAAAGGCCCAATGAGAGCTTGTATGAGCATTTATATAATCAAACATAAATTCAGTGGAAGTGTGGTCATCTTGTGGATCATACTAGACAAATGTGATTTGTCGATACTCGGATAAGACTCGACATGCTAGGCCAGCCGAGTTTGGAAAAACCCAAGATACATGGGCATGATCTACTGAGAAGGGTTTAGTAAGTTATCCCTTGATGAGGTCAAAGTATACCAAGATAAGAGTCCTCGTCGAAGTACGCCCAGATGAGAGCTGAGGGACTATGTAGCCATTGCGTGATGAATAGCCTTAGGAAATATGGCTAAAACCTCATTGTTATATCATCACATGATATGTACATAGATAGTCATTTTGATATTCGCCAATAAGGGTGAAGTGTCTACATGTGGGAGAGATTACCTATATGCACCATAGAGTCATGGTTGTATCATGGTCTAGAGGACCATGATTTTTTTGTCTCTTGGGGAGAACTGGAAATTCATAAACTGGGATTGCGTCTCTTAGTCTATTAGCTGACTTTGGTGGTCCAATCATAACTCCTGCAGTGGACTGTGGGTCATGGGAATTGATAAGTCAGTTTGAGAAAGTTAAGTCTATTGGCTGACTTTGGTAGTCCAATCATAAGCGCCTGCAGTGGACTGTAGGTCATGGGAACTGTTGGGTCAGTTTCAGAAAGCTAGGTGGATCGTGGTCCACAGTTGAAGGTGGAGTGCTCCGGTATATTAATAAATTCCTAGATTTAAGGAATTCGATTCCGATCAAAATTAATTAGTTTTAATTAAATTTATGATATATGATTTTTGGAATGTTTATTTGAATTTTTGTGAATATTTTGATATTTTATTTTTGTCATTTGAATTTATAAAAAAAAAATTTTATTTTTTCACTGTTTTAAATAAAATATAAGATTTAAAAATTCTAAATACAAAATAAAATATTTTCTAAAATTATATGGGACCCTCCATACATATGGGGGCCCAATTTAGAATACGTGGGATTGGGTGGGGCCCACGTGTTGCCACCAAAGGGTAGCATGCCCCACCTATAGGGACTAACTTGTTTTCCAAGATTAGGTGATAGTTTTCCCATTGTTTATTCGCTTATCTTTTGGGTATAACCAACTTAGGTTGAATATTTGAATTATTTAGTAAATCTTTGATTCAAGATTGCTTGATCCAATGATTAGATATATTAAAATAGAAAGTAACATATATATTTTTTTTATTTAAAGATTTGATGATAATAGATCTAGAAAAGGGATGATAAGGCTTTAGCTCATCTCTTTTAATCTTGATGGTGGATTAAAGAGATAAATGATTCAAATATTTCACCCCACAAGTCTCATTAGATCGACGATCAAGACCTTACGAATTAAGGCAAACCCCAAGGCAAAGAAAATCTATATAAAGAGGCTTTCGCACCTCATAAAATCCTTACAAGTATTTTCTCTTCTCTCTCTAAGGATTTATTTCACTCTCACAAATATCTCTCTATAGGTGGCACGCCCCACCTAAGGCTTCAAGATCTCTCCCAAGTTTTTTTAAGGGTACGCTCCAACCACACTCAGCTAAGGTTAGCTTGTTGTGGTTTGATTTTTGGAGCTAAAGTTAGCTTGTGGTGGTTTGATTTTTTGGTAGCTAAAGTTAGCTTGTGGTGGTTTGATTTTTGGGTAGTTAAGGTTAACTTGTGATGATTTGGTTTTTGGGTTGGAAAGTAGAGGATCCTCTTGCTAGTAGATATCTTCCTCTGTTTGATCTATCTCTTATCACTCCAAAGATCAAGACGAGCAATACTAAGGCATCGAGGCCTTAGGTATTTGATTTGAGATTGATATCCATGCCTCCAAAGATCAAGCCAAATGGGCTTGGGCAAGGGTAAGTCATTGAGGTTTTAAGTTGGTTTTAGATCAAGATCTATATGACATTGAGAGGGTTTTGCCATATGTATGAGAATCAAGAGACCGATCATAGATCCCGAGCACCATCAGAGGGATAGATCAAGATCTACATGACATTGAGAGGGTTTTGCCATATGTAGAAAAATCAAGAGACCGATGATCCCGAGCACCGTCGGAGGGAGGAGACTCGGTGTGGGGTGTACTGAGCCCAATCGAGGTAATCTCTAGCACTCTCTTTTTGTTTCTTGCCAAATTGTGGATATTATCTTTTGTTTAAAGAAAATTGGTCTTTGAAGCAAAAATTAATGTGATAAGACTACTTGTAAGTGATCTTTGCCAAAAGAAAAGAAAATATGTGAATATATATATATATATATATATATATATATATATTCCCTGGCAAGATATACATTAGTTTTTCTTTCATATTCTTATGGTATTCTTTAGATTTTTATATTAAAAGCTTGTCAGGTTCAATCATGATAATAATCATTTTCTTACGAGATAAATTTTTTTTTTTTCGGATAGTTCAATGGGAAAAGGTTCCCCTATCTATCTCAAGTATGATTTTTCTTTAAAGCAACAAGTTCCTCTTTCATAATAGTTCTCTTTGAATTAGCTTCCTTGAAGCTAGCGGGTTCTTTAGTTGGGAAAATTTTGGTAAAAAAACATTATATTTAGGGGATAATTTCTTAAAATCCATCTGTTTTTCAATGGGATAACGAATTTTGTTATGATTGCTTTCCTTGACATGGCATGTATAGTAATCCTTCAAACCATGAGGAGGTTGACTATACGACCAGATCGTCTTGGCTGAAAGCCTTGAAGAATTATTTCCCCTTAATATTCATTTGATTGAACCTCCACATTGGAGTCTTGTGGTGTTTCAAGAATGGACTCTTGAGGTATTTCTTGATGGGAAAAGTTTAAATAGAGCCGAGGTTCTAAACAATCAAATTTGAGCCTACCTAAAAAATTTCACTAGTGATGCCCAAATATCCTCAAAGTGATCATCTCGACATCAAGATGCATGGACATCAGAAAAAAATGGATTTCAAGTTCTGGAAATAGTGTATTTTGTAACGCATTTTTTTACCATCAATTTTCAAGATTTTTCAAGTTTTCATAGATATGTTGATCCACACTATTTTTGAAGCTTTAAACTTTATAAATAAATATAAAAATATATTTTAAAGTTATCACAAAGATTTCCAGTATTGAAACTACATTTCTCGACACCATTTGAAGGTAGGCTCTAATTTGAGTGTTTGGCGCCTAGGCTCTATACAAACTGTACCCTTTCTTAATTAGGCATAGTATTCTTGATGCTTTCGACTCTAGAATTAAGACCATCCATTTCTGAGAGATCTTCTGTAGAGCTTGTCTTGCTAATCTCCCTTTGAGGCTTATCAGTTTGAGAATAAGGAATTTGTTTATTGAATTCAACATTATGTGAGACATACATTCGCTTGTTTTTCTGATCATAGTATTTGTAACCCTTTTTAGTAGGTGAATATCCGAGTAATATAAATTTAATGGATCGCTTAGTAAGTTTGTCTTTATGATTTTATGATAAATGCACAAAGCATTCACATCCAAATATCTTCAAATGATGAAGAGTAGGAGGGCAACCATGCAACATTTCATAAGGGCCTCTATTATCCAAGATTCTACTCGGCAGTCGATTTATAAGATGGTAAGCCGTAAGAATACCCTCAGACCAGTATGATTTTGGCACATTTATTGGAAAAAGTGAGGCACGTGTTACTTCAAGGAGATGTCTGTTTTTCCTCTCAGCAATTCCATTTTGCTGAGGAGTTTCCGCGCATGACATTTGATGAATGATCCCATGATCTATCAAATACGAAGAAAAAGATTTATTCGTATATTCTGTGCCATTATGAATTCTGAAAATTTTTACCTTAGCAGCAAATTGATTTTTTATCATGGCATGAAATTTTTTAAAGGCAATGAAAACATCACTTTTAAACTTCAATAGATAAATCAAAACATAACAAGTTCTATCATCGATAAAGGAAATCACATATCTAAAACCAAAAAAATAATCCACTGGAGTATGTCCCTATAAGTTTGAATGAATCATATCAAAGTTAGTTTTATTGATTCTATCAGAATTTTGAAATAGAATTGTGGTTTGTTTAGCATATCGACAGACCTCACACGTTACAAAGGATGCATCAATAATAGAAAACAACCTTGTCAACAGATAAAATTGCAAAACAATTATAGGCTTTTGTGATTTGACTAACTGACAAAAGATTCGAAGGGAAAGAAAGAATATATAAAAATTTAAATGGCTTATCATTAAAAAAATATTAATATTTTTTACTCCACAAACTGGTACCATAGTCACATTGGCAAATAACACATGGCTCCTTCAGGCGTATGTTCAAACCCTTTGAGTCCTTCACAATGACCAGTCATATGATCTGTAGCTCCAATATCAACACTCCAAGTATGACAATTAGTAAAGGATAGGTGAGCAGAAAAATTACCTCAGCATCTCAAAAGAGGAAGCAATGTTCGCCTTCCTAACTTATTGACCGGAATTTCGATCCCCATTTTAGAAGGAAAGGGTTAGACATTAGCTAATTTAAGGCAAAGAAAATAGACTGCAGCTGTGAACAGCAAGATCCGTGAACAAAAAATCTCTTTGATGCACCTGGGGGCAATTGTGGACATGACACCTTTTGCTATTTGCTCAAGAAGACCGCACAAACTTGTGCATAAAACCGCAGTCACAGACTGCACTTAAAAAACTTGTAAAAACTCGTGAAAGATGAGGCAAAAAGACAGCAACAGAGATATTTCAGTACAGAGATAAAGAGTAGCAGCAGAGATTTGGATTATCTCAAGAAATTTGGATTATCTCTCAGAGATGGAGATTTTGCTATTTGCTTATCTCCAAGATTTATGGAAATGTGGATCATCTCAAGAGTTGAAAACGTGCTCACCCAGGACTCACCCAAGGCTCAAGAATGGCATATACCTCAAGAGTTGAATAGCAAGAATCAAGAATTTAAAAAGTACTTCGACCTTCCGGTTCTTCTCTTCGATTGCAGGTACTTTTTACTTTGTAAGGATTTAAAAACGCTAAGCAAGATGCCGAACGAGGAAGGGCAAAACATGGATCTCAACATTCCGAGAAAATGCTCGACTACAAATAAACTTATCACCTCGAAAGACCATGCATCGGTCCAAATTAACTCCACCTAGATGAGGATGGGATTTACAAAGGTCAATTCACCACCTTTGCCCTTTGTCCATGCACAGGGTAATGAGATTAGCGAGTTGGATAATGAGGGCTATATTGTCATGTCTATTATTTCATTCATCTGAGTATTAGATAGAAAATATAAGATAAACACTAAAGAGAAATTGATGTACTACTAAAACGAATTGATATACCCCAAATATCTCCTAAATATATCATAATGATATTCTTCACATCTAGTTACCCAAAATATGGGATTGGGGTAACTCTATCGGGTAAGCTCTCCATGCTTCCCCTACAACATAAAACTTATATACTTCTCCTT
>NW_006499913.1:3110896-3135390 GCF_000471905.2 Amborella trichopoda | reverse complement strand
CTCTCTCTCTCTCTCTCTCTCTCTCTCTCTCTCTCTAACAAAGGTATAATTGGATGGAACACTACTCTCTCTCTACCCATCAAAGGTGAGAGAGCGAGAGAGAGATTTGAGCTTTGATGATAATCAAAATTTGGTGTTCTACAGAGGAAAAGAAACATATTATACCACTTCAAAGTGTCATTTGATTCAACTCACAATCATTATCTTATCCATATGATGACACAGAACTAAGGGATAATCTTCTTTGCAGAATGAGTTAAACAAGAATACAGAAAAAAATGCATAAAATGAACATTACCCATTTCTGATAACAACTATTTCATCCCCACTCATTTATCCTCTCTCTCTCTCTCTCTCTGTAACCTTTATCTGACTTTGTAATCTTGGTCATTCAGGCTGATAGGGCCTCTATAGTGGGCGACGCTACTGAGTATATAAAAGAGCTCCTGAGAACCGTTGATGAGCTGAAAATACTAGTAGAGAAGAAGAGGTGTGGAGGTGATAGAAGCAAGAAGGTCAAGACGGATGGCGAAAGTTGTGTAAACATTGAAAACTCTTCTTCGAAGAACCCGGACGATCAAACTGATAGAGAGAGGAAGTTTAATGGGTCACTTAGGAGTTCGTGGTTACAAAGGACATCGAAAGAGGGGACTCTGGTTGATGTGAGGATTGTGGATGATGAAGCTAACATAAAGCTCACACAGAGAAAGAGAAGGAATTGCTTGCTCTATGTATCCAAGATCCTTGATGAGCTTCAGCTTGAGATAATCCATGTCACTGGTGCAAACATTGGAGACAACTACATCTTCATGTTCAATACCAAGGTATGCCAAAACTAAGAGTTTTTCTTTTCTTTTCTTTTTTGCCTATTTAAGCATATTTATTTGTGACTTTATTTGTTATTTTTAATTGGGTAAAAAGAAATAACTTTTTTTTTTGAGGGGGGTGTTGGGGAAAGAGAGAGAGGCGACAAAAATAATTTAGGTTGTTTCTTTGTCAATGATGCAGATCCATGAAGGTTCTTGTGTGTATGCAAGTGCAATTGCCAGTAAACTCATGGAAGTTGTCGATAGACAGTACCCACCCTTTTCTCCCCCATTCTAGTGAAATCAACAATCATTCTGTGATTTCCATCATTTGAGCTTCATTGGGGTTTCCTCTTTCTTCTGAAGCTTTGAAGAAAATAATTTGTGAATATGAACAAGTGTGTTTATGACTATGGTAGTGTGGAATATGAAATTAAAAGGATCCCCTAAAAATGTTTTTTCTCTGGAAGGAAAATACTTTCATATGGCTGAACCTCTGTGTGCGCGTATTTGTATTTGGTTGTTTTGAGATGATTAAAAATATTTACGTTTTGGGTCTGTTTGGATGACAATTAGTTTTGTTAGGAACATATTATTTTATCGGAAATTAATATCCTTTGAATAATGTGATTTTGTTTGTTGTTTGGTATGTATCTTGCATTACGTAATATTATTTAGATATTTAAATTTTCAGCTATTTTTAGCTATTTTTAGACGTGAAAATTTAGTGTTCAGAAAATTATTTTGAATAAAATAAAAATATCTGTTCAAAAAGATAAATTTATATGTAAGTACCTATAAATTTGTCTCAAATAACTCTATAATGACACAACAAAACGACAGGTGACTCATTATCAAAATTAATTTTATTAAAAAAATTAATTATCAGTAATAACGCGTACATAGAAACATACTCTTTATCCAACAATCAAAAGAATAAGAACATTACATGTAGATGCTGGCATGAATACTTTGCTTTGGTTCGTGAGTATATTAACGCAGGTAAACACACACATCAATTCCGAAACATCCACTTGAACTTTGCCATTTCCATCCGATATATTTATCTCATGTATTCGGATTTCCTGTTCGTGTTGTTTTCTTGTTCATTGGTGGAAGACTAGGCTTTGAGAAGTCATGGTCATAAGAACTTTATAGTGTAGTAGTACATATTCCATTCTCATACTCATTCATACTCTTTTTTTACTTATCCATCTAACAAGGTTGTATAAATTTAAAAATTAAAAACCATAATTCATATTTTCTCTTTCGCCTTGGCCCAATGGAATGATTCACTGGCCGAGTCAGCTCGGCTAGTTCTCCAGGTTTATTCTGTTTGTTTTCATGGCATTTTTTGATTCCTATGGCCGTGATTCAACAAGGTCTAAAGATGGAGGACGATTCAGAGGAGCCAGGATGAGCTATTCTTATTACTGGGTCTTATGAAAATTATAGGCACCAGTTGTAAGGAAAAATATTTGATTTTCATGGACAATTGAGATCCCTGAATAAAACATTTCATTGATTTTCTTGAAAGTTCCATTTTTCAGGTTGGGAACTTCAGTGAGGAACTTCTTGTTCTTAAATCGAAAGACCAGGCATAGAATTGCCTAGATTTTTATTACTTGTGTACTTTGCCATAGAGGGTTGTTTCACTGACGGACCGTTTGTACAATTATCATTTTTCACTGACTTATTTATTTTTAGCTGATTTTTCATGGATGGGTTATCTGTGTGATTTCAATAAGATTGCAATCTTAAACAACCCCTTTAAGGTGTCCTATAAATTTTATTTTAAATATAATTTTAGTATAAAAATTTCTTTGGGTAGCTTGTAAATCTATTTTCATATCTAATTAAATTATAAAATTCAAACTCTAAAAATAGTTCAAATCATAAATATATAAACATATGAAAATCTTGAAAATGAATGGTGCAGATAATCTGTTGCAAGATATATTATTTCTCGGGCTCGAATTTTTTTTTTTTATTATTTCATACATTTCGATGTCGAGATCATCAATTAGAAGGTTTTAAATCATCAAAACAACTTGTTATGGTAGATTTTTCGAGGTGCACCTTTAATTCAACATTTTAAGGTTGCAACCTCATATAAACTTTTTCCTTACATATATTAAGCTGCAGTTAAGTGGTAGAGGCCTGGTTAAACGAAAGAGTACCCTATCGACAGAGAGATTGTAAGAATATTCTAAAAGATAGGTGTGACTTGGAGATGCCACCCATACCATTAGAGATTGTAGGGAAGGTTTGATAATTGAAAGTTCCAGCTCGAAAGGCTAGAAATTCTAGTTTACCAGGGCACTTCCTGAAAAGGAAAGTGCCACAGGAAACTAGAAGTTATAAGTTCTCAAAAAATGAGCACATGTTGCCCCCATCCACTGTAGAAATCTGCTTATCCTGTTTATCCAGAAATTTCTCTCTTAATGTTTTTTTCTAGCCATGTCCTCCTCTCTCTCTCTCTCAGTTCTTTCTCTATAACTAAGTCCTTTTCTCTCTCTAAATTCCATCTTTCTAACTATGCCTTAGTTATCTATAACTTCTCTCTATCTCTGTTCTTTTTCTCTAACTCTTTTCTCCCTGGAAACACGTCATGTATTTCTCCAATGTCAGTTTCCTCCCAACTTTTCTCTCTCTATTCTCCAATGTCAGTTTCATTCTAACTTTTCTCTCTCCAACCGTCTACTTTCTCTCTCTAACGACGCTCTTTCTCTCGCTTGTTGTGCCCTTTGTTAAAAGAAAAAGTTTATATAAGGTTGCAACGTTAAAATGTAGCATCACAGATACACTTTAAAACTCTATCGGAAATATTGTGTAGCATCACAGATACACTTTAAAACTCTATCGGAAATATTGTCTTAATGTTGAAAAAACCCATTAATTGGTCATTTGGAAAAAAGAAAAAAAAAATTCTGATTTTAAAAAATAGTTCATCTTGCAACACATTTTTTAGACTGTTCATTTTCAAGATTTTCATATATTTATTTGATTTTAACCATTTTTATAATTTAAAATTTTTAATTAGGTAGGAAAATAAATTTTAAAATAATACTAAAAATTTTTTACAATAAAATTACAGGATATGATAAAATTTTAAAATAAAATTACAGGATATGATAAAATTTTAAAATGCACCTTGAATTGTTTAAGATTGCAACCTTACCGAAACCGCACCCTTTGTTAAAAGATAATTTGTCACCTCTCCACCGTCATTCTATTATTCTCTCTCTCTCTAAGTAGACCCTTGTGTTGTAGAATAGAAAGTCCGTACAATTGGCGGTACAAGTAGTTGCTTTATTACAAAATAACTTTTAAATTCAAAATCACAAGAACGCATTTTTTTATATATTTTAAAATATTTGAATTGATTTCGATGGTATCAGTGCAAAAATAAACTATAGATTTATAAATTTAAGGACTTGAAAAATATGTTAATCTTTTTGGATCGTTGTTCATGATTACCGAAAAACAAGAATAAAACAATAGACATAAATATACTTTCTGTGATTCGACAATAAAAGAAAACGACTTCTTGTTTGATATCTGAAGGGGTGGACTGGCATTCACCTCTTTTTCCCTCTAAGCTTGATGGGAAGCTTTTTTATGAAAATTGCGTAAGAGCTGAGACAATCACCTTATATCTTTTCTTTATTATGTTTCTTTCTTTTATCCTAACCCATCATAAGTAGTTATTTTTAAGAGATAGTGGGTGAGATGATTATCAATAATCTTTATCTTAATATTAGATAATCGACTCACTTAAATTGTGGATAATTTTACCCTTATATAATTGTCGTTAAACCATAAATTGGAGATATTTTCTAACAATGAGAAATAATTTTAATGCTGAATTGGGTTTTTATTGGCACATATTTCTTTATCCATTTAGATCGTGGTTTAAAAAAAGGGTGTGGTTTCTATAAGGTTGCAACCTTAAACAATCCAATTAAGGCACACCTCCAATTTTTATTATAACATGTAATTTTGGCTTAAAAAATTATTAGTATTATTTAAAAATATATTCTCACATCTAATTATAAAATTTTAAACTCCAAAAATGGTTAAAATCAAGTGGATCTATAAACATATGAAAATATTGAAAATGGACGGCTTAGATAATGTGTTGTAAGATGCACTATTTATGGGACTCAAATTTTTTATTTTTTTTCATATTCATACATCTAGATGTACAGAGAGGGTTTCTCAACATTAAAACCATTTTTTCGATAGATTTTTGAGGTGCATCTTTACTTTTACATTTTATGGTTGCAACCTTATATAAATTTTTTCCTGAAAAAAAAATAAATTGTAATAATTTTGAATAAATAAAATAAATTAATAAATATTTGATACTTTGATGTGATATTATTTCACTCTATATGGGAAATTATTGTTTTTAATATTATAATATGAAAGTATTTTCAAATCCTTTAAAATTATTTTGATGCAATATTATAATACTATATTATAATTAATAATTATACAAACATCTAGGCAGGAAAACAATATCTCAATATTTACCTATTTTTATGAAGTAACGAAAGTACATAATGCACTACACCTAATTTCGTTTAGAAACTAAAAGAACACTATTTTTATATATTTATATTGGTTTTTTGAAAATATTTTGGGATGAAACTTGCCGATTAGGCCGATTATCCGATCTGACACGTTGATCCACCAATCTGATACGGTTTTCAAGTTGTACAATCTGGGTCGCCGATTCATTTTTTAAAACCTTGGTTAAAATAAGGCACGAGTAAGAAATGTACGAATCACGACAAGACAAATAGAAAATACGCTCAAGTTCAATGCTTAGAGAGAGACTGAGAGGTGGAGTGGTACATTAGGGGAGAGAGAGAGACAAACTTTGTGGGAAACCTAAAAAAATATAGAGGAATGATGTGTTGTTTCGTGGGTTTGAGCACAAAAATTTCTGGATTATCAAAAATCGAAAAGTCATATTTTTCAGTTTTTGAAACTGTTAAATTTAGATTTTCAAAATCCAAAAATCTATTACTTTTTAGTTCTTCAAAAACCGAAAAAATCTGAGTTTTCAGTTTTAGAAAAATAAAAAAGGGCAGTTCCATCTTTTTTAAAAAAAGAATTAAATCAAATGACAGTTCCATATTTTTTAAACTTTTGTAAATTTTACAATAAAAGAACTAGTGATGAGAGAGAAAAAAACCAACAAGACATATATGTGGTTCGACAATAGTGCGTACGTCCACAAAGGGTAAACAAATATCTCATTCATAAGGATTACTTTGGTTTACTAGATAGTTATAGAGTTACAATTCTTGTCTTTTAAGAAACAAAATCTCATTATAAATGTAATCTCACAACATAGGAAACTTAATATAGGAAAATAAATGTCAAGATCGGAAACTTTATATCTTGCTGCTATAACTGTCAACACTCTCCCTTAAGTTGGTGCGTAGATATCTATGGAGCCCAACTTGGATAATATTTTATGGAACTTTACCTTTACAAAACATGTATGCAAGTTGTTCTTCACTTCGAACATAAGGAGTACTAATAATTTTTTACTGAAGCTTTTCTCTCACAAAGTGACAATCAACTTCTATATGCTTGATTTTTTAATGAAAAACTAGATTGAAGGCTATATGCATAGCAATTTGATTATTACATAACATCTCCATTGGATTTAACCGTTGGGAACCCCATATCTCAAAATAGTGATTTTAGCCATATCAATTCATTTTTAGTTGAAGTCATAATTCTATATTCAACCTCTGCACTGATCGAGTAACTATATTTTTTTTTTTGCTTTTCCAAGTAAATAAGTTTCCTCTAATCAATGTATAATAGCCAGTAGTGGACCTCTAGTCAATTTGACTATATGCCCAGTCGGCATCAGAATAACCAATAATATTAGTGTGACTATTCTGTTTCATCCAAATACCTCTGCCGGGTGACAACTTAAGATATCTGAGAATCCTAGTGACAGCCTCCATATGACATGGTCAAGGAACATGCATAAATCAACTCACAAGGCTAACCGTATACATTATATCTAGTCGTATCAGAGTCAGATAAATTAATCTTCCCACAAGTTTCTGAAAGCGACCCACATCTTCAAAAGGTTTTCCATTTATTGAATTAAATTTGTAATTAATATCAACAGGGGTGTCAATAGGGTTGACTCACAGTTTTCCAGTTTCTTTCAACAGGTCTAAAACATATTTCCTTTGAAAAGTGAAGAGTTTTTTTTTTTTAATGTGTTACTTCAATGTTGAGAAAATATCTTAATTTATCAAGGTCCTTGGTGTCAAATTTCTTGTGAAGATAATTTTTAAGCTTCACGATTCTTTTTTAATCATTACCTGATATGATAATATCATTTGCCTCAGTCGCGGCTCAAGGGCATAGAGGCCTTTCAAATTTCAAATGAGCTAGAAGCCTGCTTTTCTTAACTATGTAGGCTACTACAAAGGACTCCTGAGATAGGTGCACGCAGCTAGAGGCCATAGATTTAGTCTCTTCCTGCTTTCAGTAATTGAACAAATATAAATGAGTACAATTGTTGTACCTGAAGTTTTTATTTTCATGAATATTGAATAATCAGTTGAACTTCTAAAAAACCCGAAGCTGAGCTAAGTTTGGCATATCATGCACGAGGTGATTGTTTAAATCCATATAATGCATTCTTTAATTTACATACAAGGTCTTTCTCATTTTCTTTTGAATGACTTGGTGGAAGACTCATATAGACTTCTTATTCAAGGTCACCATGTAAGAAGGCATTATTAACATCTATATCATGCAGAGGCCACCCACAATTAATTACGACAGACGAAGAATATGAACAATGTTCATCATGGCAACTAATATAAAAGTATCTTTATAGTCGACTTTATAAGTTTGGGTAAATCCTTTGGCCATCCACCTCGTCTTATATCTCTCAACAGACCCATCACTATTATATTTGATTTTAAAAATCCATCTATATCCAACTGTTTTATTCCCTTTAGGTAACTTGATAATGTACCAAGTATGATTCTTGTCAATTGCCTGAAGTTCTTCTTTCATGGTCTTCATCCACACAGGTTGAGAAATAACGTTTTGAAAATTGGTTGGCTCATAATTATTAGAAATGAAACTCAAAAAAGAAAAATAAACAGGAGAGACATTTTCATAGGAAATATAGTTTTGAACATGATAAGAAACTGCATGTAAGTATAAAAATCGTGAAGTCTAAAGGAATATTTAGAAATACTAGAAGACCTGAGCAAGGGGTGATCAGCTGAAGCCGTGATAGAGTTTCATTCTTCTAAACCATTTTGGTGAGTTTCAGAGGTATTTTCAATTTCAGCTAGATCATGATGACTTGTTCCGGGTGTGTTACACACATCACTGGTATTAATATTAGGCAAGGGCAAACAATCTCTTGAACACTCCCCCTAAATCCTATTTTCCAACAAACTCTCCAAAGTGTCGTAGAAATAATCAACAAATTGAACACCTCGAGAAATATACATCTTTTCTGGTTGAGGGATCATAACATTTGTATCCCTTTTTTAGTAGAGTATTATCTAAGAAAGATACATGTCATGTAATGTTTATCAAGTTTATCCCTTTTGTACCCTGCCACATGAATATAAGACATGCTCCAAATACAAGCAAATGAGACAAATCAAATTTTTTATTTTTCAAAATTTCAAGGGGAGATTTATCTTTAAGAATTTTAATTGGAAGTCTGTTAAATCAGATAATAACCAGTTAAAATAACTTTAGACCAATAAACTTTTGGAACATGTATCTGAAAATCAAAAACCTTGTAGCTTCCAAAAGATGTCTATTTTTCCTATCAGCAACTCCATTCTGCTGAGGTGTTCTGACACACGATGTTTGATGTATAATACCAAAACTACATAAATGCTAAAAAAAAAAGCTTAGTTTACATACTTTGTGTCATTATCAGTTCGCAAAATTCTAATCTTGCCATTATATTGTGTGGAAATTAGTTTAGAAAATTCTTTTAATACAGGAAACACTTTGGTTTTTTATTTCAATAAATATACCAAAGTAGCACGAGACAAATCATCAATAAAAGTAATAAAATATTTAAAGCCAACATAAGAATCAACTAGAGCTGGTCCCCACATATTAGAATGTATCAAATAAAAGGGTTCTTTTGAAACATCTTTAAAACATACATAGATGATTGAAAAGGAAGTCTTGTATGTTTTAAGAATTTACAAACTTCACAAGAATTAGATTTTTAAGATATACAGGGCATTAAGATTTTCAAAATTTTATCTGAAAGGTGTATAAATCTCCAATGCCATAATTTATTAATATCAAAATTATTTTGACTGGCAACCAAAGCCTTATTCTCCTGATTAAATAAATATAGCCCATGAGACAGTTTTTCCTCACAAATCTTCCTCACCGTGGCCCGGTCCTAGAAAGTCATATAATACCCAACACCTATCCTTCACATGTCTTATATTGTTGTACTGATCATATCTAAGACGCTCTCTATTACTACAACATTATCTTTCATCATGATAAATATTAGGGCCTCTACCTCCACCATTATTTTGAGGCATTTTGTTTCATATCTCTCATTATTAACATCCATAAAAGATTTTTCAATCCTTTCTTCAAAGATTTTGAAATCAAAATTCATGATTTTCTTTCTAGTTATATATCCAAGTTTAGATTTTTCAAAAAGTGAACGACCAACAACTTTCTACTAAACAAGATAATTAAATCCATTCAAAAGAAGTATAGTAACTTTTAAGCTGCAGTTATTTTCTGAATCTGTAATAATAAAGAGATAATAGGAACCGAAAGACTAACCAAATCAGAATGAATGGCAAATAAATAATAGAAGACACGACAATCAAAATCAACCAAAGGTCTCAATAAATATTATGATTTCTTTCTCTAAAAATCGCGGATGTGCATACAACTACCTATGAATAAAATACTTACAATGGCAATAACAATTTGCTTTCTTTTTTGTTATATTGGTCACTTTATCATAGGTTTGCCTGGCATTTCAAGGGAAGAGAGACGGTGATGTCAGATGGACGGAAAGGCTTCAAGCGCATCATGTGACAGAGTTTGCAGAGAAGTTCAAGACTGTTGATTCATGACATAACTTTTAGCAATGCTTTGCTTCCCAAATCTTTTGGAAGGCCATTCCAAGATAAATCGTGGTCTAAAAGTTGCAAAGCCTTTTGCACCAGCTTGCAAAACTTTCATTCCAAGGCCAAAGCAAAAGTCATAATCAAAGAAAAACTCATGGAACAAGCAAAACTCACAGAATAAGCACCATGACCTTGATGCAATAGGATTTGTTTGGCCACTAAACCCTCGGCTTCAACTTTGTTTGGCCACTAAACCCTCGGCTTCAACTCGTTTTAGGACTAACCCAGAAGATGTGGACCACAATCAAGAGTGACAAAGCTGTCCCCGATGAGCAATGGATCGCTATAAATAGATCAACCTGATTCTGATACCATATAGAATTTACAATTAAGGAAATAATGATGAGAAGGAGAGAGAAACCAACAAAAATATATGTGGTTCGGCAATCGTGCTTACGTCCAAAGAGAGTAAACTAGTATTTCATTCATAGGGATTATTCTGGTTTAAAGATTTATAGAATTACAATTTCTATCTTTTAGGAAATAACAACTCATTATATCTATAATCCCACAAAATCGAAAACTTAATATAAGAAACTCAATATCTTGTAATCCACAAAATAGGAAACTTTGTATCTTATACGAATCCATAATAATGCTAAATATAATAATATATACTTTATTTTCTCAAAAAACAAAACTACCACCTTTTTATAGGCCTGACTATTAGTCTCTTACATAAAGGGGCACTGGCTCTCGACTCGTACCATGCAAGAGGCTGCATGTTTGCATTTCTGTATTATGAGAGGAGAGAGAGACCGATTGGGCAAATAGATAGTGAAAAGAACTATAGCATCTAACCCAATGTTATTAAATTTGATTCACTTCGGTTGAAGCCTTCAAGCTGAAGTGAAGAGAAGTGTGGTGTTGCTCCTTCAGTCAGGTTTGAGTTGCTTAGGGCTGTTTCGGTCCGCTTCGGTTCTGCTTCGATCGAAGATTCGGGTAGCTTCGGTCAGAAAAGAAATACTTATATATATATATATATATATATATATATATATATTCCTATTATTTTTATATAAATATATTTTTTATTTATATTAATTTTTTTAAAAAAGTCTGATGTCTTCCCCCGAAGCACGAATTGCTTCTTTTTTCTCACCAAAACGAAGGGTCCTCCGAAGCGAATATAATGACATTGATCTGGACCTTAAGTGGGAAAGTCGGATGTCTAATGGAAGTCATAGACTTTAAAAATCTAAATAGAAAATTCGCGCTCTAAAGCAATATTTATTTCTTAATGCTGTCAATATTTTTATTATTGTAACGGACTTAAATTGGAAGAGAAATATTTTAGGAATTTACGACTTCGTGAGGTTGTTGATAAAGTGCACTGAGAATGTGCAGTAGAATATGTGTGGTCGAACACAAATTTAAAAAAAAAAGAAAAAGAACTCGTATAATTGTAGCTCTTTATAATTTATATAAGGGACGTCAAAAAGAAAAAGAGGAGCTTCACTCTTAAAAGGGATTTATGAGATCATTTATCTTTGATACAAAGCGGTCACAATTACTTTTAGCTCTTAGATATCGAATTAGATAGCTTATGGTGTGTCAAGAAGTTCGAGATTTTCTAATCCACAGGCCATAGTGGCAGAGACTTATGAATTCATTGGAGAGCTAGTACTTTGGAACATCAACTCCCTTATAACAGAATACCGGATGATGTTATGTCTCAGTTGATTTCTTTGTTGGTTTAGTTAGAAGAAGTGTACATTGCTCGTGGAATAGAAGATGATTTGGTTTGTGATATTGAACACGAGGACATGTTTTCAGTGAAGTCTATGTATGCACTAATGATTAGTATACCATAAGGTTCAATGTTTCATTTGGTTAGCGGGACATAACAAGATTTTGACGATCGATAATCTAACCAAAAGGGGGAAAATACATCCAAATATTTGCTAGATGTGTAAGAATGATGGAGAGTCAATAACACATCTTTTTGTTCACTGTAGTTTTGTCTCAAAATTTTGGGGTTTTTTTTTTAGTCTCTTAGGATTGAGAGCAACACTTCCTCAATACTTTTTGGGTATTATTACTTAGCTGGTTTTTCCTTTGTTACCTAAATTTGGGAATATTATTTGGAAGATCATTAAGAGGCTGTCATTTGGGATGTTTGGAAAGAACACAATATAAGAACTTTTGAGAGTAAGTTCCTACCTTTTGATATTGTCCTAAATAAAATTATCCAATTGGAGCTGGCTTTCGGTTACTAAAGAGGAGTGTGGCATTTCTAAGGTGGATGTGAGATTGAATCTTGTTAACTTAACATTTTCCCATTATGCTAAGAGTAGGCTAATTGGTTGTTGGACTCCCCTATTTCAGGGATGCTTCGTGTTAATTTTGATAGAAGTTGATTGGGTAACCCAAGAGACGCAGGTATTGGTGGTCTGATGAGATATTGGAATAGAGAGGTAATTTTTAGTTCTACAGGTCCAATTGGTATGGCAACAACTAACTTTGCTGAATTCATGGCCTTATTTCATGGTCTTAGATTTTTTATTTCAAAAAATCTAGGGACGAATTATATGGTGGGGGGGGGATTTATTGAAAGTGATCAAATGGTGTAAGAAGAAGCAACGTATCCTTTGGAAATTTCATTTCTTATGGTGCCAGATTGTGGATGTCGTTGGTTGTTTGACAGTATCTTTCCACCATATATATAAGGGCGGCTAACTCTTTTGCTGACGGGCTTGCCAAAAAAGGTGTTACCCGTGATCCTATTTTAATTTTAGATGATGTAGATATTTTGTAATCTCATTTTTTTAGCAATAAAATTTTGATAACATTTGTCAAAAAAAAAAAAGTTCAAGTTCTTTTTTTTATTTATTAAACTTTGAGTCTAGCTAATGACACTCTTATAGCTACCCGATTTGAAATCTGACGAACAAGAGTGATTGTATCTTTGTAACAAATGTAAATAGTATATTTGTATACTTTTTCTTTTTCTTTGTTGTTTCCTATAAAATCCAATGACAAAAGTTTGCCTTCCAAAAAAAATTTACTTTTACTTAAAAAGATCTTATATTTATTACCCAAATCCAGCCATGACCTGGAGAGAAAAAATTTGGAGCAAGAGATATAGCCTTACCTTCTATGTTTTAATATATTGAACCTGCGCCCATCAAATCAACTTTGAAGTTGGAATTAGGATTTTTATCAAAGTTAGAACTTATATAACTCATTAATACGAATCGCTATTTCTGACAAACAAATATACATGATAGAAACTAGTTAGAATTAAATAAAAAGGAATTGTTGTACCGTTGCAGTTAGTTAATAATAATGTCACATATTAGACCAAATAACAATGATTAAAAAAAGTAGAGAAAAGTTTATATAAGGTTGCAACTTTAAAATGTAGAATCACATATGCACCTAAAAAATCTATGGGAAATATTGTTTTAATTTTTAAAAACCCTCTAATTGATCATCTCGACATCGAGATATATAGATATGAAAAAAGTAGTTTTTGTATCCCAGAAATAGTGTATCTTACACCACATTATCTAAACTGTCTATTTTCAAGATTTTCATACATTTATAGATCTACTTGATTTTAAAAATTTTTAGAATTTAAAATTTTCTAATTAGATATAAAATAGATTTTAAGATAATTCTAAAAAAAATTACAATAAAATTACATGTTGTGATAAAATTTGGTGATGCATCTTAATTGGATTGTTTAAGGTTGCACTCTTATAGAAACCACTCCCAAAAACATTTACGAGAGCGAGAAATATTTAGAATGTACACAAAGAGTAAAATGAGGTCATTTCCTGATTGTGGAGCGTTTTGATGGAAAGATGACATATTAATAAGGAAACCACACCTATTCTTTTCCATGGCTCCACACTCACTGTTAGAAGTCACACTTTAGAATGCATGTGAAGGGTTTGCTTAGCCCTTTAAACAATAGGTCTAGACCTAGGTAGTCAGGTTGTAGATCCCCAACATGACATCAGCGATTCCTTTTCTACCAATTAATATTTCAAAAAAACAAAAAAGCGCTTACTTCAGTTTCAACAGGAAAAGCACACCACAAAAAGGAAAACAATACATTTTCCCCGCAAACAAACATGGGAAAAGCCTTGTAGCACGGAAACTGCAGTTACAAACATGACGTGCTGACCAAGTTAGCAATAAATAGAGAAAGAGAGAAAGCATGGCATTTGCCAAGAATTGGGGCTCGGAATTGAAGCCTCGGTTTGGCATTTGAAGCATTTCGCACAGTGTCATATGTCCATGTCCATATGCTTGTAATAAGGGAAATTATCAAAAATACGTCTTTTTTGGGATTTGTCCCAAATTATCAAAAGTCTCACAGTCATGTGATAACTTTTCTAGGGATCTGTCCCAAATTTAATGGTGATCATTTGAGGTCCTACACACATGGGTGGGGGAGGGTCCTATAGGATCATTACTATTTATGATATCACATAATATGATAAATATATTATATAATGTATAATACAATATATTATATATAAGAGTAATGATCCTATGAGACCCTCCCATACCCATGTGTGCAGGACCCCAGAGGATCACCATTCAATTTGGTACATATCTCTAAAAAAGTTATCACATGGGTGTGAGACTTGATTTTTCTAGAGATCTGTGCCAAATTTAATGGTGATCCTCTGAAGTCTTACACACATAGATGTAGGAGGGTCTCATAGGATCATTACTAATATCATAAATATATATTACATTTATAAAATATATATATAATATAATATAATGTTATATTATATAATATTATGTTATAGTAATATTATATCATATTAATAACACTAAATTATGTATAGTGAAACAAAAAGGTTCTAAAGATTAAGTTCCTAGTGTTTCACTTTTTAACAAAGGAATGAGAATTTTGTTGAAATATTAATTTATGAACTTTTCATGAAAAATGTGAAACAAATGTGGAACTTTTTCAAAATATGAAAGAATACAAACACACCCTGATAATTCATAAAATACATCACGAAAGAGCATAGCACACTTTAGTTTGTGATAATTTCACAAGAAATTTGCATGTTGATGTTGTTGAATATTCATACCAGGTGAAATTCAGTGTATAGAAAGTCGAACAGTAATAGAGCTGCAATGCAGCAAAATTTCGACTGAAAATTCAGATATTATTTCGGGACGCGCTTCAAAAGTTCTTCTGATAAACAAAACGAGGCAAAAATTTACCGAAGTATGCAAAAAATTCGGAATCTTTATCGACGTTGTCTTTATCGGCGTTATCTTTATCGATGTATTGGTGAAGCAAAATCTCGTTAAAGACCAAACAACCGACATTCATCAAAGTCTGAATGGCGGCAGCAGAGTCGGACCACCAAAAATATTCATCGCAATTTCGGAGAAAATTGAAACTCTACCTGGGGATAGAAAACACATGCTTGCTTTAATGACAAAGTTCCAAAAGAAACCCAGAGGTCTGGAAAGGCCTAATGCAGGAGAAATTCACCGAAATTCCGGCGGAATCTTCTCAGCTCCTCCTAAAGGGAAACCCGCATGAAGGGTGAAATTCACTAAAATTTATTCTAAAAATCGGAATCTCTCTTAGAGAGGTTGAACCAGAGGGAGGAGTTGGAGCCACAAAGTAATATGATGGTTCTAACATCGGACCACATGTTCTACATAAGAAAATAACATAAAGTGGTCCGATGGTTTTAACAATGGACCGCTTTGTTTACACAAAAACTATGGGGGTTACCAAGCTGTCACGACCCAGCCCAGGGCCCGTGTTTGGCACGTCGGGGCTATGGGGCCGGATGGTCGAGATACTAGCAAGAACATACAAGAGCGCACAAGAAGAAAAGAAAAGAAATATATACATCTTATAGAGTCCAACTTATATACATAACGTTTAAGGCCCAATGGCCCAAAAGAAGAAAATTTAGTCAATCAGAAAAATAATATATATATATATACACACACACACACAAACTATTTGGTGGTACTGGCACAACGCAAGCATAACAAAAAAACCAAGAAGACAGCGGCACGCCTCCCAAAAGCCACCACCTAGCACCGATACTCGTTACTCTTGGCTCTCAAACTATAGCGGTGAAACAACAGAATGAGCTACAAGGCCCAGTAAGCAGATTCGACGTATTGATTTCATGTATTCTAATACATGCTATTAGACAGATTCATTTTTAATCTTACACATATCATGTATTCCTTATTGGACAAATAAAATAAGCATGATACATAGAGCATATGCATCTGATTCATATCAAGATCAACAATAATCGAAATTTAGTAGTTTAAAACATTACTACAATTAAGTATAAGATATGATCAAATAATCATGCAACCTGCAGTAAAAACGCCACCACCGGGGTTGTCTGATGTGTAGCTCTCTTACCTTACGCCCGAGAGAGACGCCACCACCGGGGTAGCCCGATGCGTATCGCCTCACACACGCACACCACCCCAACGTGCTTGGGGTTTTTGATAGGTACTGGCCTTGCAAGACATGGTCATCCGATGTGCTCTTTTGACGAGAGAGCGCTACACTACCAAAGGGGGCCCAATGAGTAGTGCCTCACATAAGTTTTTGGAGGTGCGACCACCCAAACACATACACTCCTAACTCTCATTCTATTTTAGAGAGTAAGGATAAATCACAACTATCGGTACAATTATCTCATCAGATCATACCAGAGGCATGTCTCCATGCACTCATATCTTATCGAAAACATTTTTTCATGTACACATATCTTATCAGAAGCATGTTACAATACACACATATCTTATCAGAAGCATGTTACCGTGCATAGATCATATAACATAAGCATATCTACATGCACACATATCTTATCAAAAGCATGTTTCCATATACACATATCTTATCATAAACATATCATACATATAATCACAATAAACATCAACATGTCCAAAGCATACCACACATATAATTACAAGAAACACCATCATGTCCAGAGACATCACTATGTCGTATTATCATAAGTATCAATCCAAGAGACATTATCATGACAATAACATATTATATAACAATGTAATAGACATTACTATATCATTTTATCATGCTTATCAATTCAAGAGACATTATCATGTCAATAACATGCTACATATCAATACAATAAACATCACTATGTCATTTTATCATATTTATCAATTCCAGATACATTATCATGTCAATAGCATGCACATATCGATGTAATATAACAAGAAACAATTTGCATAACAAGCAATGGAATAACAATCATGAACTCATCTCATAACATGACGCGTGTCCTCAAGTTATACTCATGACTGAGTAAGTGATCAGGGTAGATAAATAAAGTATAGGCCACCGCTCAACAATACAAGTTCACGGATCGAGCTCGAGAGATTTTGCTAGATACGGGACAAGTTTAGGGTCCCAATACACTATTTTTCTACTGCGACATTTGCTCACTAAAATAAACTTAACTTCAAAAATACACAACATTAGGTCATGGGACATATTTTCAAAGAAGCTAGACCTAGGAATGCATAACTTTCATTTAGAAAGTGGTGCCAAATAAAGACCCAAGTTGGTCAACCTGCCTGATTTTTCAGGGGTAACTTCTGTTTTATGCAGCAGAAAGTACAGACTGATACTCCATTAGAAAAATGATTCCAACTTTTCAAACTATAGAGAATTTTTATCATGAACCCAAAACCAAATTTAAACTATACTTATTTTTCTGACATTATAAAGTGCTTTCATCTCGTTCTGAGGACTTTGGTCAGTCGAAAGCACCACGTAAAAAAGTGTAAAATCTCTAAAATTAAATTCTCAAATCCATCATACTCTTATACAAGGTAAAAAGAACTCTAATGATTTATTCCATCTACTAAATAATTATGGAAATTCTCAGTCAAGATTGTGATGTTTGTAAAAGGGACTCTAATAATTCATTCCATATACTAAAGAATTATAGAAATTACCAGTTAAGATTGTGATGTTTTTAACACTATCAATCATCAAATCAAGGTCGATATTTCTACTTACTTACGAAAGAGACCGCTGAATACCGCCACGTGAGAACACCGTCCAAGGAAGAAAAGAAGTGAGCCAAGAGGATGAGAGGGGAGCCCAAGACAAATAAGGGGTGATCACCTAGTATACTAAGGGGGAGAGAATGAGCTAGCCAAGGCTCAAGGGTGAGGGAAATATGAAGCTAAATGAAAGGGTTTAAATACAATTGAAGATGACCGTGCCCATTTTTAAGGGAAAAAATGCTATATGTCAATCGTGCATATAGGGTAGTGTTTATGTGCTTGCATGTGTCTATAGCATGAACGAATGAGGGTTCATGTAAATATCCATGAAATGGGTATGCGGGTGCCACATGGCACATATGCACATAGTGTGGAGATTTCATTATGTATGCGTGCATGTGGCCATGGGTATGTATGCATATGAACATCATTGTGCATGTGGCTGTGTGTGGGTGCCACTGAGTGTAATGATGGTACATGGGTGTGTGCACATTTAGTGTAATGATGGTGCATAGGTATTGATTGACTAATCATAAACACTGGAATGCGTTCCCCATGCTTAGGATGCGTGCTCGTGTGACGCAGGGGTCGGAATTTCTGTTCGTAGGGCCCGTGGGCTTATCAAATTGCACAGACCATAATTTTCTAATCGTAACTCGGAATTAAGCGTACCCCGTACCACTGAAACGTTTGATGCCTCCTCTATGACAAAGACCCTAAGCAGTTCCAAAACAACGAGTTCTACACCAGTCAAGATTTTCAGGCCCTCACAGAGTCCGACAAGGTCCAAAATCGAGATCGGGTAAAAAGTTTAATTGGTACGCAAACAATAAGGACAATATACATAAATAAAGCACGATAAAAATCTCAACCCTTACACAAGCAGTCTGATGTTTATAACATCGAACTGGGTGCAAGGGCAAACTTGAAAAAAAAAATTAGGGGATTCGTCCTTCTAGGTAATAACAGCTTATTTTTTTAGCCATTTTGTCATAATGGTAAAAAAATATGATCCATATGTAAATTTCCCAAAATATTTTAAATTTTGAATTTTCTAACACCTAAACAAAGGACCACTGAGCTCATTCGTAGAAGGAAAATGTTTTGATAGGGGCTAAAACCCAATGAAAATAATTAAAGTTGCATCCCTTTTTACCGTCCATTATTTGGACAATGATGATTTGTGACAAACAAGCCAACAGAAAAGCACGACACCTTTCTTTGAGAAATGTTTCTATACTTCCCCTACAGGATAGAAGACCTATGTTTCTCCTATCATCCAGCGGTCAATTTTTGATCACGAGAGCCACTCACTGTTTGATCTTAGATTTGACATCTCAAAGTATTTTTTTTTTAGTTTTTTTTGTACAAATTGTATAAGTATGAAATTTGGTACGTGCCATCTTTTTAGTGGGGCGCACTTATAAAAAATATTAAAAATAATTTTTTGATAAAATATAATAACCAAAATACCCCTTGAAACTTTCAGAGATATTTTGGTCATTTCATTTTATTTGAAATATTTTTTTTTAATAATTTTTGCTAGTGCGAGTTTAATAGGGATTGGACATCCAAAATTTGGTATCATGATAGTTTATGAAAAAAATTTAAAATAAAATATTATAGAGAAGTGCCATTAAGATTGAGGTAAACCTTAGCCTTCCATTCAGCATAGACAGTTGGATAACGAAAATATAAAGTTTTTTTTGAAAAGAGATAGAGGATGCAGAACAATGGGTTACGGGAAGAGGGTGGAGAGAGAAGGTGACACAAATTTGGTGAAACAACTTGGGAGCTAGTGAGAGAAAGAGAGGGCAAACAAAACAACTTGGGAGCTAGAGAGAGAAAGAGAGGGCAAACAAAACAACTTGGGAGCTAGAGAGAGAAATAGAGGGCAAACCAAAGGAAATTTAGGAAAGGACAATGGATACCGGGGATCCTCGTCCTTTAAGTAACACAAAGAATCTGTACCGTCCATATAGATCAACGGTGCACACAGCCGCAGCCCAACTTGAATAAAAAGGGCTGCAGCCCTATAGAAACTGAAACCATAAAAGTTCAAGAGATAGGCCCCGCCTTAGCCAACACCGCAGTGCACTTTAACAAGCTGTCATTAAACTACAACCGTACGATCATATCTCTCCTTATTCGAACCGTCCATTCGACATCTCGTCTACTAACTCAAAAGATAAGCGTTATATGCCAAAGTTCCACGCGTGAGTACCCCGCACGTATATATCCAACCTGGCATATTCATATTGCGCGCGCTCTCCTCAGCTGCATCCACTGCGACTGAGAGAGTCCCGGCGTCACTGCCCTTTTCTAGGGCAAAACTTTGCCCCCGTTTCTTCAAGATTAGGGCAAGTTTCTTCAATGGAGGACCGTAAAGTGCTTAGAAGATCGCCTGGAATGGCGTCAAGCTCTGCAATGCTCAGAAGATCGCCTAGAATGGTGTCAAGCTCTGCAAATATGGGGCAAACTTTGCCTTCTTCGAGCTTTGGTGGTTCAGTTAAAGAAACTCATTTGCCCAGTTTAGGGCATGGTTCTTCAATGGAGGGCAAGAAAGATCTCAGAAGGTCGCCTAGAATGGCGTCAAGCTCTGCAAATATGTGGCGACCTGTGCTTTCTTCAAGCACTGATAATTCAGTTAAGGAAACGTCTTCTCCAAATGTAGGCCATGGTTCTTCTAGGGTTGACTGTAAATTGCTAAGAAGGTCACCTAGAATGGTTTCAAGCTCTGCAAATATGGGGCAAACTATGCCTTCTTCAAGGACTGATGGTTTAGTTAAAGAAGCTTCTTTGCCAAATGTAGGGAGTGGTTCTTCAATGGAGGGCAAGAAAGAGCTCAGAAGGTCACCTAGAATGGTTTCATGGTCCGCAAATATAGGGCAAACTATGGCTTCTTTGAGCACTGATGTTTCAGTTGAAGAAACTTCTTTGCCAAATGTGTCGTGTGGTTCTTCAATGGAGGGCAAGAAAGAGCTAAGAAGGTCGCCTAGAATGTTGTCTAGATCTCTAAATATAGGGCAAACTAAGCCTTCTTTGAGCACTGATGGTTCAATTAAAGAAACTTCTTTGCCAAATGTAGGGCATGGCTCTTCAATGGAGAGCAAGAAAGAGTTAAGAAGGTCGCCTAGAATGTTGTCTAGATCTCTAAATATAGGGCAAACTAAGCCTTCTTTGAGCACTGATGGTTCAGTTAAAGAAACTTCTTTGCCAAATGTAGGGCATGGCTCTTCAATGGAGAGCAAGAAAGAGTTAAGAAGGTCGCCTAGAAATGCGTCATACTTTGAAAATTTTGGGCAAAATAAGCTGTCTTCGAGCATTGAGCATTCTGGTACAGCACTTTCTTTGCCAAATTTAGGGCACGTATCTTCAATGGATTACAAGAAAGCTCTCAGAAGGTCACCCAGAATTGTTTTGTGCTCTGAAAAATCAGGGAAAAATAGGAGATCTTTGAGCACTGACAGTTCTGTTAAGGTAGATTCATCCCCTGATTCTGTGTGTGAGGTCTATCAGAGGAGAGTGAAGAAGCAGAAAGTGGGGGAGAAAGTGACAAATGAGGAATGCAGGTTGATTGGGGCTCCGGTCGACTTGGAGGAAGCGCACAACAGATGGCCATGGCGTTATAATGTCGAGGTATGATGTTCTCTTGGCTGTAAGAGAGAGACTTTTTGATATTCCATTCTGTGATTTTCTTGTATAATGATGTTGAGGAGTTGCCATTCCTTTTTGAAATTGGGTTTTGTTGATCTATCGAGAGAGAGAGAGAAGAAAAAAAAAAGTGTTTTGTGAAATCTTTTCCAGAGAGAGAAAGATCTTCAGGTATTGCCATTCCATTTTGAGATTCGGTTTTGTGGATTTATCAAAAGATAGAACATGGTGTTAAGTGTTTTTTCACATGTTTTTGAAGCATTTGAATATCATCATGTATGCCTATGGAGCTCATTTCCACGCATCTGTGCATCAGAAGTGGTTTATTCATATTCTGAAGTCTTTCTGTGGCTTCAATGGTATTGAACCATGCATACTTGATGAATACCATAATTCACACTTTCAACTATAAATAGCTTATTACTGTGACCATGCTTCCAAGTTAACTTTTGGAATTCATGTGAAGCTCTGGCAGTTTAATAATTTTGAGGAGTCTCTTACCGGATGGGCATTATCATTTTGTTATAAAACATAGAAATATTGGCGATACATTATTAAAATTAGTGCATATTCCATTTGTTAGTTACTAATTTCCACTTTTTGGTTTTCTTCAGAAAAGTGGCAGAAATTCCAAGAAAAATTGGTCAATGTAAGTCAGTCTTCTTCCCTTTTAAATTGTCAGTCATCTTATCTTATCCTTTTGCTGCTCCATTTATTTGGACTCGAGTTCCTGTGATGCTTAGGAGTCATACTTACAGGGATTCTGATGAACTTATTTTGGATGTGAGATGTCATTACTTGCAAGCTGATATTTGTGGGCATAAATTTAATCTAGGTGACACCGCCTATGTGAAGGTAAATGATGTTGGTCCATTGTGATCTAAAATATTTTGGTTTCTTATGTGCAACTGCTTGTAATGCCAGCCCATGTTAATGACAAATGTAAGATATGTATTTGAAAGTTGGTACTCTGATGAACTAAGTTGTATAGAACATAAGAGGTTGGAAATAGAAAAGAAGTTGGATATAGAAAATCAGTTCTGATTTGACAATTAGAAAAGAGAACCCAAGTTTGCTGTTCTGTTTTTGAATTTGTATCTCACGACCTAGAGAGAACCCAAGTTTGCTATTCTATTTTTGAATTTGTATCTCATGAGCTAGAGTTGTCACTAAATGTGTCAAGTTGTAATGAGCTCTGTATTTCTTTTAGGGCCAGAAGGGAGGACCCAACTACATTGGTAGAATCTTGGAGTTCTTTGAGACAATGGATGGAATACAATATTTCAATGCCCAATGGTTTTTCAGGGCTGCAGATACTGTGAGAATGTTGACTATGCTTTTTCCCTTTTTACCTGCATTTACATGTTTTGTTAATAGGCCTGCTTATTGGGTCAGGTGGTCCGAGATTGGACCTAGTGGGTCGGGGCATCAGGCCAATGGCCTAGATTGAATATGGCTGGATTTGATAACTAGCAATATTGTTCATTTTTTTATTTTTGAATTTTAAATTTTTTCATCAATCTAATAGGCCTGAAATTTTGGGGTATGTGTGCCAGACTTGCACTAAACAAATAAAAAATATAATGTGCACAACAAAGGAACAAAATACTCCTATAATGTTCATCAATAGGGGCAGGGGTATATTGCTCATTGTTATTTGCAAATTATTTTGTTTTATTCTTTTGGTGCGCCTATGTTAGGTGCACATGTTCAACTGGATTTATTAAAAAAATAAATGCCAAACAGTGTCCATTTAACTGGATTTATTAAAAAACTAAAAACCAAATTAAAAACTAAAAACCAAACAGTATCGCACTGTTAGACTGGTACTATTTCATCAGCAAGTGGGTACAACATCTCTTATATATTTGTGTGTGTGTGTGTAAAAAGATTACATGTGCTATGTTCAATATTTCCACACTTCACAACCCTTTCAAAAAAACCATCATAGGGGCATTTGTCTGACAACAAATTTGTAGATAGTCTTAAAATTACCTGAAAAGGATTTTGAGCTCATCTAACCCTAGATATTGCAAGACAACCCCCCGCACAAAAAAAAACAAACGCAAAAAAAACATCAAAAAGACAATCAAAATTGATAGTCCTCATTAACTATTTTATCTCATGCATCAGAAAAACATTTTCTATTTTTCTCTTTATTCCTTTTTTTTTTGAAATTTTTTCACTATCTTCTTTGATAGGTTCCAGAAACTATGCAAAATTATGGGGTCACACAAGTAAGCCCTGAGATGGTGTTTGGAATAGTGGACATATGAAAGTCAATATATATATATATATGTGTGTGTGTGTGTGTGTGTGTGTGTGTGTGTGTGTATGTGTGTGTGTGTATTTATTATATATATGGAAGCATCTACGCAACGCCTATGGGTGAAATGCTACAATGATTTCTCCCATAGGCCAATTGCCGTCCGAAAAAATCGGATGGCGTGCGTTTTCGAACCCCATGGATCTAGCATTTTTGTGGCAGGTACTGTCATAAACATACTAGGTCCGTGGTGGTCCAAAAATTCACGCGGAACCACACATATGGCGCCATCCATTGCAGGTCCATTCAATAAACCGCCATGAACATAACAAGTCCGTGATGGAGGCGAAATATTATGGCATTTCGCCTATAGGCGTTTTTTAGGTTGTTCATATATATATATATATATATATATATCGAGAGAGAGAGAGAGAGAGAGAGAGAGAGAGAGAGAGAGAGAGAGAGAGAGAGAGAGAGAGTAGAGAGAGAAGAGAGTAGAGTAGAGTAGTAGAGTAGTAGAGTAGTAGTAGTACGTAGACGTAGTACGTAGTACGTAGTACG
>NW_006499913.1:3081155-3110876 GCF_000471905.2 Amborella trichopoda | reverse complement strand
AGAGAGAGAGAGAGAGCATATACTATGCTCTTGTGGGAGCATATTGTACATCTGCTCCCTCGATCAGAGGACCTACTTGGGAGGATTTTTTCAATTTGAAAATTTGGGATCCATCTAGTAATCACTAGATGATTATTCTCAAAATAAAAAAATGAGTTTTTGAACACTTAGATTTCATCCTGGAAAAATTGGATGGTCTCTATTCAATCTTGAGAATTTTAATTTTTCTTTTTCAAATCTATAGATGGTGAAATTAGAATTTTTATTTATTTTTTAATTGAGGTTAGTCTATGGGTTGTAGAGGTTACATCCCCACATTTTGGGGTCCTAAAATTAATCTTATATGGGGTTTTAACTGAGGGAGTAAATGGACAATATACTCCCGCGGGAGCATAATATCTTTTGGTGTGTGTGCGTGTGCGTGTAGACGGTCCTTTACTCTGGTATGTGGAATTGTATAGAATGGATGCACCAGATTGACTTTGGGTTTCTGGATGGCTGACTTTGTTGATACATTTTTTCTTTAAATTTTTGTACGTGTGGTGAACCCCTAAATTTTGACGCATGTGCACTTTATCATATAAACATAAAATAATAATATGCACAAGGCCAAAATATGTGTCCCATTGTGCAGAAAAAAAAAATATGGACCTGGCCAGCTCCTAGTTCATGTGATGGTTGGTGTTGACCTGAAGTGTTTACCACTCTATTTATCAATTCTATTATTCATGCTTGATTGTGTTTGTGCCTCTTTCTCAGGTTATACAAGGCTTGGCTTCTCAGCATGACAAGAAGCGTATATTTTACTCTGATCTAAAAAATGACAATTTACTGGATTGCATCGTCTCCAAAATCAAGATTGTACAAGTAACACCAAATGTATGGATCTGTATAAAGTATCATAACTTAAGATTATCTCTCACGCATGAAAAAGTTTTTAGATGTTGGTGATTCCTTTTTTGACTTTAACTTCAAGAGTTCAGGGCTCATCTTTGTAATCTTGATCTTGGCATTTCGTTTTCATTCCTTTTGGGTGTATTAAAAGTATATTGATCTTGTATCAGGTAAATTTGGCCAAAAGGAAGTCCATTCCACCTTGTGATTTTTATTATGATATGAGCTACTCCATACCATATTCAACATTTTCTAATATACTATCTGGTAAGTTAGAATGTAATTTACTGTTTGTTTTTTAGATAACGTGATAAAAGTTGATGGTACTGTTTCACTATCAATTGTCTTCTCTTTCCTTTTGTGGCCATGCTTTTTTGTTAAATATATTGATGGAGAAATTTTGGCATCAATGAATATGTATCTATATTTTAAAGTGAAGTATTAGTACAAACATGGATTGATTTTTATATGCATGTGTTATGCATGCAAAAACCTGGCCAGTCATGTACACAAACAAGATTGCAGTACATCCAATGAAAAATTTGTGCCTGCATGCATAAATGCTTAGGCACACACTTCCACATGTATATACACATGCATATATATATATATATATATATATATATTATTTGATAATTAACTCTTTTACTCATTAATAGTATAACTGGCTCAATTGTTATGCATAGAGAAGCAACAACGATGAGATTGGCTTCACATAGGCCCATATTTGAGATCAAGTATTTTGCCACTAAATCCAATAGTATACACATGATGGCTTGAGATATCCAAGAAAATGGCATTCTTAAATTTCATGTAGGACAGCTGCCATCCTCATGGGGTCATGGACATTCTTCTAGAAATTTTTTTAACTTGTGTTGGGTTCCCTTTTTAATGGATGAAAGGCTTGTGAAGCCAATGACTTGTGTCCATTGAGGAGAACTTCATTACGTAATTTTCTATTTTTTTAACAGATTCTAGTGGAGTGTACGAGCATAATAACATTTGGGAAAATGGAAAATGATATAAAAAATTGGAAATATCTTTTTGTTGAGTAAGCATCGGAAATATCTTTTCTCTTGAGAGTTTGGCATCAAGATGGTGTTTGTGGAATCATATAGAAAAAAGGACTACAAAACTGGAAAAATAAAATTCTTTTGCTTATGCCTCTTTTCGATGTTTTAGAGAGAGGTGGTTAGAAAAATATGGGGAGGATGTGCCATTGCGAAAATGAGGAGGGAACTAAAGGGAATAAGGAGGGGACAACTAACACAAATTAAGAGTGCCTCGATTTTAAAAATTGAGAGGGACGTTTTCAAGAAGATATCAGTAGGAGGGTGGTGGGGAAAATGAAGATAGGCCTAAAGGGTAAGTGATAGAAAGACAAGATTATAAAAATGGTATCCCTTACTATGTGGTGGGTATCTTATGAAGATGGACTGAACAATTTTAGGATCTAATTTTGTCCTATTTTGATGGGGTATTAGGACATGGGCATGCATCCCCATACTCTGAGGTGATCAAGGGATGCAGCACAACTAGTGAAAATCTCATAAGAAGTTAGTGGGACAACTTTTGTGGGAGTCCGATTAAGGATATAGTTTGTTAGCAGAATAACTTCTCCCCAAAAATCGAGGGAGAGCTTAGCATGTCTCATCATACTCCTCACCATTTCCATTACGGTCCTATTCCGACTCTCAGTTACCCTTTTGTTGAGTGTGCGGTATAGTATACTGATATATAATACCATGCTTAATACATAATTCTTTAAATAGTCGTGCGGAATATTCTCCACCCCTTATTAGATCTAAGGACTTTAATTTTCTGGTTTGTTTGGGTTTCTACCTCGGCGTTATACTCTTTGAACTAGTTTAGGGCTTTGGACTTTTCACTTATAGATAGACATGGCCAAATGGGGGTGATCATCTATAAAGGTGATAAAGTACTTCTTACGGCCCTTACTGGTCCCATTCATAAGTCCACAAATATCACTATGGACAACCTGTAATATGTTAGTAGCTTTCTGAGCTTCTACAAAGAATTTGTTAACCAGCTTTCTTTGAACACATGATTCACAGACTCTGGTTAAATCTCCATTTAGATTACTTAATAATGCCTCTCTCTTTAATCTCTCCATCCTTTTAGGATTTATGTGCCCTAGTCTCTCATGTGGTATATCTACGCATCATCATTGTTATCATTATAACATGAGACATAGGAATGAAATCCTTTATTGCCATTGAAAATAAACCATCTAGAAGATGACCATTCATGATCTCCATATTTCACCTCTACCTTATTACCAGAAAAAATAGTAGAGTCACTAGCCTTAGCCAATTTAGCGACCAAAACTAAACTCATCCTCATCTCAGGAGCATAAAGAATTTGCTTTAGGACCATGCTTTTGCTATTCTCAAGTTGAAGGATGAAATCTCCAATACCTAGAATTTCAGTCTTTTGATTCCTACCCATATAGATATACTGTTCCCTAGGGGCAACAAGCTTGAAATTTCTATATCTATCCTTGGCGTTTGATGCATGGGCAGTGCACCTTGAGTCAAAACAATATGACCTTACTTTAGGGTCAGCTAGCATGGTCTCAAGGACCACAAGCATGCTCCCTATTGCCCTTAGGATTTGCATTCTTGGGTGTTTTGCAATACTTAGCAATGTGCCCAAATTTCTTGCAGTTATAACACTGGATATTCTTAAAATCCTTTTTCTTCTTAGACCCCTTTTGCCCTTTTTGATTCTCATTCATTTTGTTCTTGTTCTTTCTTTGCCTTTCTTCTTCTTGAGTGAACTAGAGTCAGGTTTAAGGTTTACTAGATTTACAGAGTCATTCAAGGCTGAAGTATTGCGAGATAATCTCCTTTCTTCCTCGGCTTTAAGTTTGGTGATGATCTCGTCCAACTTTGGCATGCTCTCCCTTGCAGTAAGGCCTCAAATGAAGTTCCCATGAGCTTAGCTTAGAATTAGCCACCGGAAGATTTGTATATTTTCATTCTGCTTAACTTGTGCAGCCTCGAGTTCACAAACTAAAACTCTAAATTGCTGTATATGCTCAGTTAATTTTCCTCCTTCCTTCATCTTAAATCTGGGTATTGTTTCATAGCCATTATCTTTTTAGTGAGAGAAGGTGATGCATAATCAGTCTCAAATCGTTCATGAATCTCCTTTGCAGTCTTTAGGTGCTTACACTCAAGAGTATGGGTGTCATCCATGGCCATATGTAGCACATGCTTTGCTAGAGTGTTTTTACTCTCCTACTGAGCATAAGCATCTCTTACGGCTTGCCTTTCATAAGCATTTCCACTTGGAACAGGTGGCAGGTCATCAGTAAGCATTTGGCTAATTCCTACAAAGAGGACATAACCTATTTTTCCTTTCCAACTAGTATAATTCTTCCCATCAAAACTTTTAAACTTAATATAGGAAACCTTTTGAAATCATGTTTTTTGGACCCAAAAAAAAAAAAATGGCATAAAAAAAATAGAGGCTTTGACACCAATGAAAGGTGTGGCTATGTAGAACTCAAGGTATTAAATTAAAAAAAAAATTTCTTTTACTTTTTTTCAAATAACTGAATTTCACTTACATAGACCACAATATGTTACTCTAAATTAAAATAGTGCCCTAGATACAACCTAGAATCTTTATTTTTGCTGCTAAGAGAAATAGAAACTATCCAGGATATTTAAACTAACTTCTACTATGTTTTTTAGCGCAAAATACGTTCATGAAAATTTACCCGAAAATAGGAAATAGCATTAAAAATTAATTAAAACTGCTAGGAAGGCTTACTGGAAGATGCTTGGAGTTACTCTATTAGGTCTTGGTACACCCGACACTTGATTCCCTGACCAATGACGCAATTTTACTCCTTAAGGTATTGTTGAAAATTCTGAGATAAGGAAGCTTTATAGACAATACTTTTTTTTGGGGGTTTTAGAGAGCTCAAAAATAAACTAAGGTTTCTACAAACCTTATAGGAATAAATTAGAGTTGAATCTGTGGGTTGATCTCTCTCTAAGCTAGGCTTTTCTCTTCTTTCTTCAAAATACAACAAACGCTTGCTCTAGTGTTTCTCTATAACACTACCTATACTTTTCTTTAAGACAAAATATAGAAGAGAGAGAGAGTTGGCGTGCCTCCCTATGGTTAAGAGAGGGTGGCGTTTAAAAAATAAAGGGAGAGAATTTTGGGTATAAGAGAGAAAGAGAGGATCTATTGGGGCATGAGAGAGAGAGAGGATCTAGTAGTTTTAAAAGGTTCAAACTTTTATAGAAAGAATTCTATATCCTAATTTAATAGGATTCCTTCTAAGTATTGTCTTATTCAGTTTCTAGCTAGACAGTTAGGATAAATAAGAATCTATGGGTTGAGAGAGATTTAATCAAAGCCATCCATCCAAAAAATCAGCCATCATACTTTTTGATGGAAAGATAGAAACCTTATCCTTTTATACTTTGACCCAATCCAACTCCTATTTAAATTTGAAAATACAATCAAATTTAAACACTATCTAGATCTCTCAAGATCTGAATTTTAAATAAATCCCATTAGAAAAGCAAATCAAATCTTATTTAAAATAAAAGCTTTCCTATATTATCTTATTCAAATTTTGAACACATCAAGAAAGTGGGGTGTGCCCCTACTTCCTAAAAGAATGGCATGGAGCCTTATATTTAGAAATTTTGGGTGTGCCACCTTTTAGCTAAAAAGGTGGCGTGCACCCCCTTCTTGCATGAAAGTGTCTTGCTCCCCTATTTTGCATAAAAGGTGGTGTGGTCCCCCTTTTCCTTAAAAGGTGGTATGGCCAAAATTGTTTTAAAAAAATGGGGCGTGGCCCACTGGGTGGGGCCACATGGTCCCCACACTTTAAAAACAAAACACATACATGTGGGGCTGGATCCTTAGTCCCACATGTATTATTTTAAGTTCTGAAATTTCAGAAATACTTTTTTAATAAAAATTACAAACAGAAATAATATTTTAACATTCTAAAAAAATATTTCGAAATCAAAGAAACTTTTTTAATACCAAAATAAAATATGCTAGGAGGGGACTGGTACCATTGAGTCAAAATAAGAGACATTAAGGGCACTTTATTCGCCCCAGAAACCATGATGCAGTACTATTTTCTTATCCGATAAACAAAGATCCATGACCCATAGTCTCATTTCTAGGGCTCATGATTGGCTTGTCAAAGTTGGACAATAAATGATGGGACCATGATCCTAGAATGTGGATTTCAATCCCCCTTTTAAGAGCAAGTGTAGCACTCCTACCACAGTACAAAGAGAGCTCTCTCTATGCACATGTACATGTGTCCCTCTGTCGGTCAGCTTTTCAGTGATGCTGCTGTTATGTGTACATGCCGTGTGGATATTTTTTAAGGCTTTGGCCCTTGCTCTCACAGAGCTACAACCTCACATAGCTTCACAGTTCTCCTGGCTTACAAACATATTCCTTGGCATCTATCAGATCTTAACAAGCAATAACCCACTGCAAACCCTTATCGGAAGTCAATTTTGGAAAGTATGCATTAGTGAGGGACACAAATTCCACCTCATTGCTTGGGATCAAGTGTGTCGACTTCAAAGGTTGGAGTATTAGGCTTCAGGAGACTACGAGAATTCAATTTAGCCCTCTTAGGAAGACTGGGTACCCAAGTTTGATTGATCCAGGAACGTTTGGCTTTCGGAGAGTTGTGAGTAATCAAGTTTTAACCGTTCATTCAATTTTTTAGTGATATGAGGCCAATATTTCTTCTAAGAAGGAGACATGTAAGACTAAAATTAACAATCAAGATGTATGAGAGAGAAAGAGGAACAACTATCAACACAATTTTCTGTACATGCATCAAAATTTTCATCCTAAAATTCGATATTTCAGCAAGTGAGTAAATGGAAAGAGAGAGGGTTGGGCAGCGTGTTGCAAAACTAGAGAGCTGCATGCTCAGGATTCAAACGACCAAATGAGAATTAAAGTTGAACTTGAGTTGCAGTTAATATGAGAATTTCAAATTATAATGAAAGTGCACAGATTCCCATGAAATTTAGAAACAGAGCTCCAACCATCAATTAAAAACATTTGGGAAATAACAACATAATACCAGCAAATGTCTTACAAGGTCATAGCTAAAACTTACAACTTCCAAATAATATGGCAAACATCTCGATTTATTCAAGTATGGTCTTTTCAGATACATAATGAGGTAAGTTAAAGTTTCAATTTCACAGCTTTCTATTCTCCAATAAGAGATAATGCCATTTCAACAGCAGCATAACAAACAGTGTTCCAAAAAAATGCTGGGCGGCGCCTAGACGGCTGGGGGGTGGGGGGTCCAGGCTACCTAGCGCCTAGAACCTAGGCGGCCCAGTAGAAAGAACCCCTAAAATCTAGGAAATCACATGGAAATCACAAAAATCTAGTTTTTGAGGTTTTTCTCTTTTTAAAATGGGCTCTAATGTGGTTTAGTTTTGAAATGAATCTAACCCACCTTTTTCCCCTCTTATTTTTCTAAAACAACCCTTAAACACCTCTCAATGAGGGGCATTTCCACCCTTGGGCAGCTGCTGAGGGGCAGGCCACCTAGGCCTAGGCGAGGTGCCCAGGCCCTCTGGACCCACCTAAGCAATGGGCGGCCTGCCTTTTGGAACAATTATAACAAAGTTAAACCTCAGATCTCTGCAAGAGTAAACTACAAAAACGCAAGAGTAACTTATTCTGCATAGGATGGTCCTCATAAATTTCAACCAATTGAGTAAAAAAAAAACCCAGTTTTAAAAAAATAACCCTAGAATAAACCCAGTTTTAAAGATATCAAATTATATAAGCAAATAACCGCATAATACAATCTCCTAAATAAGTTTTCATCAACAATAAAAGGAAAGAGAGAAAAACAATTATAAAAGGAATACTCATATTATTAACTCATTAAACCAAATAAAAATTAGTTCCATGACACAAAATCAATTAATCAAATACCTAAAGCCCAAAAAGTTTTGCATAATAAACATAAAATCCAAATTAAAACTTACCTTAATTAGAGGAATATATGGTTTCCTTGAAGTCAAATTAATTTGAATGCAAACCACGCAAACAACACTCATAGCAATTCTATCAATCACCAATCAATCAAACTCTCAAGCCCAAATAGGTTTCTTCTAGATGCTGAAAACCCACATCAAACTTTATGTGAAAAATTAGGAGAATACCCAGTATTCCCATCATTGATTATTTAAATTACCTAGTGCTGCTCCCCTTTGCTTGTTGTTTTGTTGAACCAGTGGTACTTTAGCATTGTCCTCAATTGCTGGCCTCTTTGTAGAGCAGGAAGCCAAAAGGACATGCTTAAGTTGAGAAGGAACTGTTTTTCTCGCTTTTGAAGTCTCGTTTCTCTCTTCAAACCCAACCATTCTCCAAAAATGCAAAAGCATGAAGGCTAGAGAAAGAAAGAGAGAAATTGGGTAAAGAATTAGCCACCCAAAATACGCAGACTTAATAGGTTTCTTGTTTAGAAATTAGGAAAGAAAGTTTGCAGGAGCCTAGAGAGGTGAATGGTAATGGGGAAAGGGATGAGAGAGAAGAAAAACATTGAAAAAGATGTGTTCAATTAAGCTTACATTGATGGTGTGAGGAAGATTGCCGCTTGTCACGATGCTAGTTGAAGCCCCACACTTTGACCGTGTGGCACTCGCACCTCAGTTCGTCAGGGACGAGTCAACCTTCCCAACCAAGAACACAAATGTGCACCAACCAGCACGAAGTGATTGCCAATAGTGCGTACCACCCACACACGCTAGCATGAATAACATAAGTATGCACACACAAAAGAGAGCAGCCACACACAGACACAAGAGGGACACAATAGAATAGGAAGAGTTTTGTATTTCACTAATGCTCAAGAGCTTACAAGGTCTAAGGTCCTCACTCTTCTGATGTGTGTTACAAATGAGGGTCCTCCCCCTTATATAGGCACTAGGCCTTACAACCAACGGTCAAGATTATTACACTTGGCAAACATCCGACGGCTAGGAACCTTCTAGCCTCTACAATGTTCTAGAGCATTCCATACTACCCTTCCCTTAGGATACATCTAGAAACCCATTTGAACTCTCATGAGTTTACTAGATTACTCTAGAACCTTCTGGCACCAAGTGATAAGAAAAATGGCTAGTGTATGTATATTGTACAAGGCATCATAGGGACAATGCCCACAAGAATATTTGTGGCATGATATATATATATATATATATATGAGAGAGAGAGAGAGAGGACTATTGTGAAAGAGTTATGAGGAAGAGTTTTGAGAGAGAGAAGTGGTAGTGGTTGATCCTTCGATAGAGAAGAAAATGGAGACCAGAGAGGGGAAGAGAGATAGAGTGAGGATGAGGATGATGAAGCTAAGACAAAGAAGCTGGTGCAAGATGGGTCTTTCTATTGGGTGTATGAGAGACAAATGCTCGTAAAGTTTTGATGGAAGTAAAACCTTACTTATTTCATCATCATTCGAGCCTTATCCCAATTATTTGGGTCTGTTACTTGAATTTCGTTACGCCATTCTACTCTATCTAGGCTGTACCCTCAGTAAGACTATATGTCACCATTCACCACTTTCATCCATGTCCTTTTGGGCTTCCCTCTTCCCTTTTAGAGCCTTCCACTTAGACCAAATTGCTTCTCCTAACCGGTGTTGTATCAAGTGTACGTTGCACATGGCCAAACGGCTTAAGTCTACTTTCCCTTATCTTATCGCATTTTGAAGCCACACCTAACTGACCTAAGTTCCCTCGAATATATTCATTCCAAATTCTATCATTTCTTGTCTTGACACTCATCCATCTCAAGACCCTCATCTCAGTTATGCTCATTCTATGGATATGTTGTTTCTTATCCGCCAACATTCTGTACTATAAAACATGGCTGGTCTTACAATTGTAATGTAGAACTTCTCCTTCAGTTTTATTGGTATGTGGCAATCACATAAAAATCGGATGCACATCTCCACTTCGCCCATATAGCTCTAATTTTATGTACGACATCTTCCTCAATCTGTCAATTCTCTTGGATTAGCAACCCAAGGTTTCGTTAATAACCTATTTTAGGTATTCTTGGCCATCAATCTTAACTACTTCTTTGTTTCTACTCCTATTATTACTAAATTTGCATTCTATATATTTCTATCTTAGCTCGACTAATTTTTAAAAAAAACCTTTAGATTCTAGAGCATCCCTCCAAAGTTCTAACTTTGGGTTGATGCTGCCTCTAATCGCATCAATCAAAGCTATGTCATTCGCGAACAACATATACCACAGTACCTCATCTTATATATGCCTAGTTAACTCATCAATATAGAAACACTACAAAGTGGGCGAAGGTTTGGCTCTTGGAGCGAAACGTTTTTCCCAACAAACACACCCTTGAGCTCATGTTCTCCCCACTTATAGAGGGCCTTCCCCCCCCCCCCCCTCCCCCCATGTCCCCCTCTCCCCCCCTCGATTTCTCCTCCTCACCTTGTCTCCCTACCTCGCTAAGCCTTTTTCATTTCCATTTTCAAGTTTCCATAGATCTGTAAGATTTACACCATTTTTCGACCTCCAAATTTCATGATTAGAGGCAAATATACTTTTTAGCTATCATTGGGATTTGCTATGCTGGAACTGTGTTTCTTGATGGGGTATTGAGGTGTGACTTTACCTTCTGTTATATAAATCAATCATATACATACATACATATCGACATATATATATATATACACATACATATGCATATCCATAGACGTACATGTATATATATATATATATATATATATATATATATATACATATACATATATGAATGTGTGTGTGGAGAGAGAGCATACATGGATGAATGATCCTTCGAAGCAGACGAGGAAATAGGTAGTCTTTGAATTGGAGAGATAGAGCATAGAGATTTGATGGTTATCCACCTACATTCCTTCAAGATGTCTTGGATGTGCTCAATGTTCGAAATTCGGCCGCCCATCCATCTCAGTGCCGGAAGGCCAAAACACCTAAGCGGGCTTCCTAGGCATCTTGCATCTAGGTTGCGCCTTGATGCGGGCAAGCCAAGGAAGAAAGTAGGCACTCAACCCTTGCTTAAGAACTCCTTGTGGGCCTAACCTGTCCTTGTTTGTCGTGCGCCTGGCCAAGGCGGCCAGGCCCCTAAACCGCCTTTGCAGACACATCTGACTTTTTGAGCACTGGATATGCTCGAGGATAAGTTCATGACATTGCTCTTGGAATTCCACTCTCAAGTAGTACTGTACCAGCGGATGATTTCCACTTTCATAACCTTCCTCTAATAGGTCAATAAAAAAAAATGAGGACTTTTGGCCGATCAGCCTAATCAACAATACCCATAAAATCATATACAAAAGTGACACCTGAGAACATGAGTAAAGTCCTAGCCCTAAGACTGCAAGAAGTGCTCCAAAGCATAATATTGGTCCATAGGTGTATTCTTCTCAAGGAGCCACAAGTCCATAATAGAGTCCTAATCACATGCGTCCATTTCTAGTAGGCATAAATCAAATGACCCTTTTTATCTGTCCATCCTTGACAAACTCTGTACTACAACAATGATATTCCATGTCAGCCCCTAAATATGGCCTTGTTTCTTGGTGAGTTAGTGTTGCAGTAACAATTTAGTTGGTATCGACTGAATGGAATAGGCAAAACTTCGAGGGATTCTACATTGACTTAACTCAAGGGAAGAGTCAAAACTACGTTAATCTAAATCTAGCAGGCCTTAAGAAAGGATTTTGGGGCTTTTTAGGGGCAGATGTTTACTGGCATTTGATGTCCATTGTGAGGAGTCACCCCTTGAAATGCACCCAAACAACTTGCATAAACTACGTCCATGTAGTGTTACATGGACACTGTCACGAGTGTCACTGTCCAGTATGTGTTGAAGGTTTCTATTACTTCAGCTTAAAAGCGGTTACAGCTAGACACCTTTGTACGCTTATTATTAGTGAATAAAATAATTCATTTTTGAAGTAGATATACAAAATTTTATTTTCATATTTATTCACTAACTAGAATTGGTGGAGTGATATAGCCTTTAACATCTATATAAGAGGTCTTGAGTTCGATCCCAGCCTTAAGAAAACTGTATATTATCGGGATCTGGAGTTGTTGAGAGCTTTGAACTGTCGACATATGACACGAGTTGAATGCTGGACTACCGGGGTAACACTGCCTGCAGAAGTTGTTAAGATCTGATGGCTACTCCAAAGGAAACCATGGGCCCGTTGGAGAAAGGGTTGTCTTTTGCTTTCCCTTAAGTGAAATGCTGTCCACTTTTCTCTGTTTGGCAAATTTTGTGAATCCTATGAGGTCAAGCCTCACAATTGTTGCTGGACTTGCATCAAATTGGAACCATGTCATTATTGATGGCGCCTCATGCAATTTTGTATTTCATGGGTGAGTAGAGAAGCCACATGATGTCCAGAGTAGCCAATATATTTGATGAGATCTTCTAGAGCTGCGAGATGCCTACCCCAAATAGTTGCGATAAGGCTACGATGATAATGATGATGATCTTCAAGTGTTGCAAGATCCTTGTGTGATTTGCACACAATTGGCGGGAAGGTAATATTCTGACAAATTCTATTAGGTAGAGAAAGGTATCTATATATCCATAATTTTAGTTGCCCCACACCTTGATGGCTCTATGAGCGGTCTTCTCTTGCTGATTATTGACATATTTGTACATTAATTTTGCATCGTGATCAGTTTTTTAAATGTAATTTTATTTATACATAAATGAATGAGAAATAACTAATGCTAAAAGTTCAAACTTTTCGTAGAAAATTACTTGCATGAATATATGGGGGCCATACTGGAGTTTTGGCCCCAAATACTAGACATCTATGACATGTATTACATGCTGACAAACATCGAGTACCAGGCTCGAGAAAGCAATCCACTTACAAAATCTCCTATTCAGGTTTCTTATCAAGATTTTGAACATCAAGTAGTCATCACAAATAAACAAACTAGTGATTTCAATAAACTAATTGATAAACAAAATTAATATTCTTCGTGAACTGGGAACAAACAATATGGACACTTCAAGTAAAGGCATAGTAATTGAGCTTACCCTGCAAATACTGAGTTTAGAACTGATGACAGTGTAGAGGACTAGGTTCCTTCCAGAAAACCTTTACGAGGATTGTAACGTTACATTCCCTGTCATATGACTGGTTGCACGAGAGTTAAGAAGTCATAAAGGCCCAAAGGGAACCACAAACAAAATGGTACTGCCCTGTTAGAGCACTAGAACAAAAGTTGCCTTCTTTGGTATTGGAGGACGATTGACCTTACACCTTAGAGATCACCTATTGGTGTGGAAATGATGATTTTCAAGTCTTGACAGCAGGGAACAAATTCTCTCTGCTTGCCTATACGTATGAAAGGGCATATTCTAGATTAGTGTTTTGCTTTTTTTTTTTTTTCCAAGGATTTCATTCCCTACAAATTCTGATTAGGGTTGTGTTTATTTCTTAAAATTTCTACAATTTGGCAACTTTGTTTCCATCACTATTCTGCATCATTTTTCTTAAAAGAAAAAATATACATGTCCTTGTTTATTTACCTTCTCAGTTATCCTTGATAGCTTTTAGGTTGCTGATCCCTAGTTTAATTCATGTAAATGTCTACTCAGGGATCCTGATCAATGTTTACCCTAATATTTCCTGATTTGTCATGGCTTGTTATATCTATACGAATATGTTTGAGTATTCTTGTCTTTTCATCGTCATGACTTCATTCAGGTTTTTTGAAATGACTTCAGAGACTTCAAATGGGAATAGTGATTCATTGTCATCAGTTTGTACTGAAACTGGCTGTGTTAGTGATATAGCGAGTAAGTCTAGTACAAGGAAGGCATCTAGGAGTAATGAACCAGAAAGAACGGAGCTAACACTACTGGATTTATTTTGTGGTTGTGGTGGAATGTCCACTGGATTATCCCTTGGTGCTAAACTTTCCGGTGTGAATCTTGTGACTGTAAGTTTCTCTTTAGCAACATTTGCTCCCTTTTTAATATTTTAATTTCTCCTTATTGATATTCAGAAATTGCAATAAGATTCTGTACTAGTTTTATGTAACTTTAGTTCTATGTAACTTTTCAATTTCCATTATGTAGAGATGGGCTCTTGATCTGAATGAATCTGCTTGTCAAAGCCTGAAACTAAATCACCCAGAAACAGAGGTACACACGCGTTAATTGGCTGGCTGTTCTTAAATTGGCAAGTTAGAGTGCAAATGCATTCTTTCCCAATGATATTGAGTTTATAGTTGTCGATTTCTTAGGTCAGAAATGAGTCAGCGGAAGAATTTTTTGAGTTACTTAAGGCATGGGAGAAACTATGCAAGCAATATTGCCCCTCAGGAGTGGAAAAAGCACCTTCAAGGGGTTTGCAATCTGATGGGAACCCAAAGGAGGACTCTAAGATTCCATCGGGTGAATATGAAGTTTCACATTTTGTTGGCATTCGCTATGGTGACCATATTGAATCTGGAAAACGTGGTTTAATGTTTAAGGTAATAAAGATTTAGTGGCACTTCTAGAGATTGATCTTTTCATTTTCAAAACTATGGTGCTGCAAAGGATACAAATTCTCAAGTGGTCTTTAATATATTTTTGGATTATATTCCTTTATAAAGTTTGATGTTTGTCTCACAGAAAGTATTTCCAAGCATTAAGAGAAAACTACAAAAGATGACTTGGTTTTTTCTGCTTGTTGGTTTTGAAGCTTTGTGTATTTTATGAAGAAAATTTTTCTAACATTCCTTGTTATGTGTTGTTAACTAGAAAAAACATAGCATGTTGAAATGCACATTATCCAACAACGAAGAAGCCACTCTATATCATTTTTAGAAAAATGAATTCTGTAACATGCATATGTATGGTTTTTATTTTAAGGGAAAAGTTTATATAGAGCCGAGGCTCTAAACAATCAATTTTGAGCTTACCTCAAAAATTTCACTAGAAGAGGTTGTTTTGATGCCCAAATATCTTCAAATTGATCATCTTGACATCAAGAAGTATGGACATGAGTAAAAAAATGGATTTCAAGTTTTGGAAATAGTGTATTTTGTAACGCATTTTTGGATCGTCAATTTTCAAGTTTTCATAGATCTGTCGATCTACACTATTTTTTAAGCTTTAAATTTTATAAATAAATATAAAAATATATTTTAAGGCTATCACAAAGATTTCCAATATTGAAACTACATTTCTCGGCACTATTTGAAGGTAGGTTCTAATTTGATTGTTTAGAGCTTAGGCTCTATACAAACCGCACCTTATTTTAATGGATACCTGTAATACACATATGGTCAATTATATCATTCTGTAATTGCCAATTGGCATTTTAGGCTCCATTCTTCTTGAAAATGTTACTTGCATCTCTCCTCATTCCTATTGTTCTTCTATGGCCTTGCTCATTGTAACATGGTATTTTAGCCATCATAGATGAACTTGAGCGGTTTCATTTTAATGGGTTCTGAAATATTCCATAAAAGGTATAGAATGAGATATGCCTGTACGTGGTTCCAAGATTCCCATAAGGGCTAAGAGAAATCTATAAAACACCATTTTAGCCCTCGGAAACTACACCCTCTTGATTTGTGTACAGATACTAACTCAACTTAGAATACATTCAACGAGGTTACTTATCTTTTTTTTGGGGCATCTTCCTGAGTCGTATTAGTGTATTGGATTTTGCTTGTCATTTATTCGAAAAATGTGCATACATGGGGATTGATGTCAATTGACACATTGAGGCTAATGTAGTGAAGGAAATGTATCTCTAGATTTGGACAGTTTTCATTCATGAGTGAACCAAGTTATCTCATACTTATGATTTTGTTTAGGAGATATAAGTTGTGTTTCCTAAGGACAACTTTGGTGTCTGGTTTAACTAAGGAACTGCTGTAGTTCCACTGCTTCCCGATCTGCATCGAGGTTCAGATTGGGCAATTCTGTATAATTTAGTATATAATAGCGGAAACATATGAAATGTAGTCTAAATAGCCTTTATGGGTAGTATGCTTGGGGTCTTTGCACTTGGTTGTAAGTTCAAACCCCACTCTAAGCATTCATGTGGTTAAAATGCATTAATTTTGTTTTTTTGTTTTTATATATGTGTTGTATTGCTGGAGGAGTATTACATTGGAGAGTATTACATGTAAGTGAGAGTCCAAAATCACCCTAACAAAGGGTGACTCAGTAAAAAATGTGCTAACCTAACATGTACAAAGTGGGCTTATAGAGTTACCCAGTTACATCGATTTACATGAAGCTTTTACAAAAACACAGCGAGACAAAAAACCAAAAACCGCGCCATATTAAGTCGTGTGCCACTGATCCTGAGCAAAAAAGGAGTCGGACCCAGGTTGCGCTTGTCCTTGGCCTTGACTTCGAGCTCCCTCTTTCGCCAAGTGATCTGGGTTGTCTTTGGACGTCCTCCATATATGCCTCCAGGAGACGTCCATATCCCTGACTATATGATCAATTTCGTCAAAAATTGAGGCTAGGTACCACGGTGGTGAGCTCGTTGTCCTTGCCCAGGAAATAACATTTTTTGAGTCTCCTTCCACTATCAGGGGTAGGCCCCAAGAAGGATTGAAAAGTTTTATGCCTATTAAAAGGGAAAGAGCTTCGACATGAAGGGAATCCTTTCTGCCTATGTATTCTGAAATCGCCAGGAGGACATTGCTTTGGTGGTCGCGAAAGACCCCCCCAGCCCCTACTGCGCCAGGGTTCCCTAGGGAGCACCCGTCGAAGTTTAGTTTGATATATCCTTGGGGTGGTGGTTGCCAGTTATAAGGTCTGGTTACCAATCTCGGTTGGTGATGAAAGACATTTATCCAATGGGTGAGGAAAAAACTTTCAGGGATCCCTGAAAAAACCTTGTGGTTAGAAGCCCAAAAGGCAACTAGAGAAATTGTCTCGTGTAATAGAGCTGGTGTGTGAAGTTTTGTTTCTTTGAAAATTCTAGAGTTTCTTTCCAACCAAATTGACCATATGGTTGCAGCAACTGTTGCCTTCCATAACAACCTTCCTGTCTTCGGCCAACATGAGTCTAGATCATAGGAGATCAAAGCCTTGACTGAAGGAGGGGTGACCCATTTGATGCCAAAAAGTTGCAACACTTGGCCCCAAAGGTCAAAAGTATAGTCACAGTGAATGAACAAATGTTGGTTCGTTTCCTCCTCACACAGGCATAAGGCACACCTATTGGGGATCAGGATTCCTCTCTTTTGTAGTTGGTCTACTGTAAGAGCTCTATGTAAGCAAGCAAGCCAGTTGAAAGTTTGGACTTTTGGTGGAGCCATGGTGGCCCATACTTTGGATTGAATTGCTGTTGGATTTGGCGGAAAAGTTGGGGGTAGAGTTAAGCTTTTGTAGAAAGATGTTATCGAAAAGATACCAGAGGGAGCTAGAGTCCAGATGATAGCATCACTTCCCTGAGGCGAGGTGAAAATGGAGTGGAGGGAGGTCGAGAGTGACTGGAAGTGGTAGGTTTCCTCATCAGTAAGATTCCTTCGGAAGGAAGGGTTCCATACTCTACGTCCCTCTGTGAGGACCATTTCCTCGGCAAGAGAGGATTCTTTGTTTTGAGCCAGAGAGTAGAGGGTAGGGAACACCTCTCTTAGAGGAGAGGCCTATCCACAAATCAGACCAGAATCTCACTCTAGATCCCTCTCTAGGATGGAACCTTATGAATTTTTTGAATTGGGAAAGGACTGAGGAAAAGGATCTCTAGGAAAGTTTGGGGGTTCATTTTATTACTACATTAAAAGGGAGAGCCAAAGTAGGGGTATGAACCCTAAACCTCAACGTTAGTAGCCACGATCCTTACCGACTTTGCTGCGTCGAGTATTTGATATTATATTGACACATTAATTTATATAACATTTAGTTTATTTTTGCTTTTCTCAACTCTACTGGATAGCTGATTCGATGATCTGCATCAACGATCTGACCAAACCTTACCGGATCTTTAGGTGGACAATCCGCTTCATTGAACCATTTTTTAGAACATCGCAACTTGTAAGGGAGGAACTCCCCATGGAGCTATTACGTGCTATATTGCATCTTCAAGACATGAAGACTTTAGTTTATGATGCAAGATTAATGGGATAGTTCTTACAAGGCCAATTCAAGGGTTAACTCAATACTAGTGAAGGAGATTTAAATGTTTTTTTTCAACAATATTGGCAACTATTTGGCATTGGTTTAGTCTAGTACATTTTTTGTTGGTCTGTCCTATTAAGGATATGACGTGCAGGGACATACTGGTGCAAAAGACATTTATATTGGCTTTATTTATTTATTTATACTAATGCCTTGGGCATTATTTGTCTTGCTAACATAAAGGCATCGAAGAACACAATGGTTAATCTTTGTCTTGGGCAATCTATTGCTAATCCCTCTCCTCTCCTACACTTTTCCATAATCTCCATCTTCATTTTTTATGGTATCAGAGCTTGTTGGCTGAAGATTGGTCTAGGAGGCTTTCATCAAAAGGTGACATTTAACTATTTCTTTCCTTTCTTGATTATGGCCTTTTCTCTTTTAATATCTAAATCCTATCTTTCTTTCACTATAAATCCTCTCAAATCTAAACCCTATTTCTTCTTTCCCTTCATGGTTCTAGTCGTTTTTTTTTTTTGAAATGTCAACTTTTGTATTGCTGTAGGAGAGAAGGTACAAGTAAGGGTTAGTCGGAGAGTGCCCTACTAGCCGGGACTCTCGGCAAAAAAGAATAGGTCTACAAACCCTATACAAAATGGAGTTATAAGTAAGTCCCTTTACAAAGTATACAATTAGTTTACAAAGAAGCACAAAAAATAAATTGCCTGTTCAAAGACAAGTGTTCTCCTAGGAGGATTCTTTGTGACCAGCCCAATGCAAAAAAAGTTAGGGGCCTAGTCTTCTTCATGGGCTTTGGCTCCGTCCTTCGCCAGTAGATCTGTGAGCTCGTTTGACATCCTCGATGTATGCATCCATGAGACGGGCATATCCCTGCTAGGGTGTACAGTCTCGCCATAAAGAGGTGCAAGATACCAGTGAGGAGTGCCTATCCTAGAGGCCCAAGTAATGATATTTCAGGCATCACCCTCCAATATTAGGTTTTGTCCCCAAGATTGATCGAAGCTTTGCAGGTCTTTAAGGAGGGCCAATGATTCAGCATACTGTGAATCTTGGATGCCAAGGTATTTTGAGTAGGTGAAAAGGATGTTGTGTTGGTGCTTTTAAAGACACCACCCGCACCTGCATGATCGGAGTTTCCCTAGGAGCACCCATCAAAGTTAAGTTTGATTGCTCCTTGAGGGGGAGGTTTCCAGACACTTGATATTTTCTTTTTCTTTGGTTTGTGTAAAAGAATATTCTCCCATTGAATTAGGAAGGAATTCGTTGGGATACCCTTGAAGAGGGGGTGGTTTGACACCCAAAAGGTTATTAAGGATGTAACCTTTTGAAAGAGAGTTGGGGCTAGGCTGACCTTTCCTTGAAATATTATGGCGTTTCTTTCTTTCCAAAGCATACAAATGGTTGCTGCCACTGTTGCCTTCCATAGAATTCTTCCCGCTTTTGACCAGTGTGAGGCGTAATTCGAATCCAGTAGATCTTTGACCGTTGGTGGTGTTACCTAGTGGACACCAAAGAGTTGCAGCAGGAGACTCCAAAGGTCGTGTGCAAACTTATAGTGGAGGAAGAGGTGGGTGTTGGATTCCTCCTCGCAGAAACACATGCTGCACCTATTGGGAATAGGAATCCCTTTCTTTTGTAGGTGATCGACAGTTAGTGCCTTGTGGGAGCCAGCAATCCAGTTGAATGTTTGCACATTGGGAGGTGCTATAGTTTGCCATGCTTGAGAAAGCACCGATGTGGGATTGGGAAGGAAAGTAGGAGGTTGGGTGATTATATTGTAAAAGGAGGCTACAATAAACCCTTGAAGGGACGAGGGACCCCACCAACCTATCCCTTCCTTACTAGTCGTTTCTCTTCTTGATTTTAAATTTACTTTTTCTTTCCCTACATACCCTCTCAAATCTAAACCTTTGATTCTACTTCGTTTCATTCTTGATTCCAAATTCCAATTCTTTCTTTTACTACAAACGCTAGTCTTTTCTATCTCAATGTAAAATCTTTCTTCTTTCTATAAGTACTCTTCTGCCTACTCCTCTCTTAAAAACCAGATTAAAATCTTCCCTTTTCACTCTCAAATTGGTTATCAAAATTTCAAAATAGATGCATGAACCCTAAGATCAGATCTGAAAACCTAGAATTATATTGTGTGAGCCCTAAAATTCTATCTGAAACCCTAAGATCAAATCTAAAAATTTCAGGTAACATCTTTTTTTTTTCCTTCGAATGTTTCATATTTAAAGCTTGAAAGTTTTGAAACCTAAATTCTCTTTATTTTGTGAGCCCTAATTTATGAAGATCATCATCATCAGAACTTTTTCCCAACTATTTGGGGTTGGCTATACAAATCCTAGTCTGTCATTCTGCTCTATCAAGGGCTATACCCTTAGTGTGGCCATAAGTCCCCATATTTTCTCATTAGTTCCAACCATGTCTTTTTGGGCCTACCCCTTACCCTTTTTGAGCCTTGAACTAACTCGCACCTCCTAACAGGTGTCGTACTGGGTTTGTGCTACACATGGCTAGCCCACCTAAATCTACTTTCTCTTATCTTAGTGCCTATTGGAGCCACACCTAAGTTTTCTCGAATGTATTCAACTACTCTTCCTATGGGTATGTTGCTTCTTGACAGCCTAACATTCTGCCTCATAAAGCAAAGCTGGTCTCACAGCTATCCTATTGAGCTTCCCCTTCAGCTTCGTATGCGGCGTTCGCATAAAACTCTAGATGCACATCTCACTTCGCTCACCAAGCTCTAATTCTATGTGCGACATCTTCCCCAACCGCCTTTTCTTGAATTACGGACCCGAGATATCAAAAATACGTTCTTTTTGGTATTTCTTAGCCATCGATCTTAACTACTTCATTGTCTCTACTCTTATTATTAATAAACTTGCATTGATCAAACTATGTCGACCACAAACAACATACACCATGGTACCTCATCTTGTAAGTGCTTAGTTAGGTCGTTCATAACTAAGACAAAGGTATGGGCTCAACGCTGACCTCTGATGTAGACATATTGTCACTGAAAACTCACTCGTCTCTTTGTTCGCACAATAGTTAGTGCTCCATTGTCCATATCTCTCATCAAGTCAATGCAGTATGTAGAGACTCCTTTCTTTCCAACACCCACCTAATTAAATCTCAAGGTACTCTATCATAAGTTTTCTCTAGATCAATAGAGACCTTGTAGAGTTCTTATCCCTTTGTTCTAAACTTCTCAGTCAGTTGCCTAAGTAGAAAAATAACTTCAATTGTTGACCTCCCTGATTTAAAACTGAATTGATTTTCTAATATACATATTTCATGCATTAGTAAACTGATATGAATCTTAGGATTAATACTAACAAAAATACTAAAGGGGATCTAGACAAAATAGATGAAAGAGAAAGATTGAATAGAATAGAAAATACTCAATCACTCTCTCCCACAGCTTCATAGTGTGGCTGATAAGTTTAATCCCTCAGTAGTTCGTACAATTTTGTCTGTATCCTTTGTTCTAGTGAATAGGTAACACAATACTTTCTTCCATTCATCGGCCATTTTATTTGTTCTCAACACGTTGTTGAACATCTTGGTTAGCTAGTCAATGTCGATCTCCCTAATGCACTTCTAGGCCGCTATCGAGTACCATCTGGTCCTAAAACCTTTTCTATCTTTACCCTCTTCAAAGCTTCTTTCACTTCTGATATTCTGATCCTACGAATATATTTATGATCTCTACCTTCATTGATGCTATTGGTTCCTTCTACTGTTTTGTTCATATTGTATTTATCCTTTAATAATTTTTTAAAATAAACTCTCCACCTTTCGTTGACCTCTTCACCCTTCACCAAGGCCTTTTGATCATCACTCTTAATGCATTTAATATGGTCTAGATCCCTACATTTTCTCTCTCTAATTTTTGCTAATTTAAAGACATCTTTTTCACCTTTTTTTATTCTAGTTTATTGTATAAATTATTACATGCCTTAAGTTTAGCCTTACTTACTATTTGTTTAGCATTTTTATATAGGATTGTATACAATGAGACCATTTACCTTTGATACAAGAGGTAACAATTACTTACAACCATTCGATGTGAAATCTAATAGCTTGAGTATCACAAAGTTCTAGAAAATTTCTTTTGAAGTTTGAGCTTGGTCAATAGAATAAATGCAACCATCTAATGGTCAAGATTAATTGTGACCACCTTGTACTAAAGATAAATGGTTTCATTGTATACTTTTCTTTTTTATATTCTTCTAAGTTTGGATAATTTCTACTACATTGCCAAGTTGTATAACATGATCATTTTTCACTAGTGGCCTTTTGCACCTCATCACTCCGCCACCAAATTTTCGTATCAGAATTTCTTTTCCCTCTAGTTTCTCCTAAAACTTCATTTTCCACTTTCTTAATATTGTCCGCTATCTCATTCCACATAATATTGACCTCATGTTCTGAGTTCCATTTTCCCTCTTTAACTCATTTATCCCTAAATAAATCTATTTTCTCATTTTTTAAATTCTTTCACCTGGTACTTGGACACCAATTAATTTCATCCCTTCTCTTCCATCTCTTTATGCAGACGTTTATAAACACGAGCCTATATTGCATAGTTAAACTCTCCTGGGATAGCCCTACAATCTTTACATGATGGTCGATCTACCTTTTCAACTAGGAAGAAGTCAATCTGTCTTTATATGATCAACTTTTATAAGTTATTAAATATTCATCTCGCTTTTTAGAGTAAGTGTTTACTATTACTTGGTCGTAGGCCCATAGAAAAATCTAGAATAGCATCACCCATCTCATTTTTTTTTACCAAACCTGTATCTGCCATATACCCCTTCATATCCTCTATTATCATTGACTACATGACCATTTAAGTCCCCAACTAAAAAGGTCCCCTCTCCATTTAGCATGTCTTGGACTAGTCCATCCAAGTCGTCCCCAAATTGTCTCTTAATTCTATCCTCTAGTCCTACTTGTGTTGCATAAGCACTAATTACATTAATTCTCTCTTTTCCTAATACAAGATTAATTAATAGGAGCCTACCACCTACTCTGTTAGCATTAACATTTTATCTTTTAAATCTTTGTCTACTATTATGCCTACGCCATTTCTATATACCGAAATTTGTACCCATCTATTTCTTTAGCTTTTTTCTCTTTCCATTTAGTTTTCTGTAGACAAGCTACATTTGCTCCTTCATCTCATTGTATCAACTAACTCCATACTCTTACTTGTAAGCATTCCTACATTCCATATGGCTAGACGAATGCTATTCTCTTGGACTAGCTTCTTTACTCACGCTCGTCCAGAATGTCACGAGAACCCTTGCTTATTTTTATAACGCTGTGGCTCATTGCTTCTGGGGAATGCCAAAGCTAACCCTTGCTTATTTTTATAACACTGTGGCTCATTGCTTTTGGGGAATGCCTAGCTAACCCTTGCTCATTCTCATTGTACCCGGTTTTCAATAGAGCTCATCGCTTACAAGAATGCCCTAACACAAGTAAATAATGTATATTCAAGATTCATGGAAAGTTTTATATTGGTTGCCTACCTAATACAACCCATCTCCTTTACGCGTGGGATGGGGGTTAAGAGAAAGTTTAAAGTCCTCACCCTTCATAGACCAAATTTATGAAGATCATGTGAACCCTAAAATCAGATACGAAAATTTCATACCACATCTGAATTTTTCCTAAAGTTTCAAACCCTAAAATTTTATTTTTTTGTGAACCTTAATTTGTCCTCATTCATCCTTTCATGGCTTCCTTATCTATAGCCATTTTTTTATTATTCATGACATGCTTCCACGTATTGTCTATATTAAATTGGACTCAACCAATTTCATATATGGAAGAGTCAAATTGTTCTAGTCTTACATGGTCTAAACACTGATGGGATATCTTGATGGAACCTTATCTCCTCCCCCAAAACTCATTGTGAAAGAGACTGCCCCCAATGTGGGCATAAAAGAGAAGAAAGGAGATCAAACTAGTCTCCAGTCTTGGGAGCTATTTTGTCGCAAACCAGTCATTAATAGGCTGGATAAATTCCAGCCTTTCCCAAGACATAATGTCCCAAGTGATAGATGTTTTTTCTGGCAAAGAATTGGGGGATTTTCTTCATGTGCTTTAGGCGAGCTTTGTTGGATTTATGGCCTTTCAAAGCCTTAAAGCTAAGATTCAACTCATTCATTGGAAGTAAGAGAAGATAATTTTGAGTGTTTGGCACACTAGGCCCAAAGTCATATACCCTAATCACATGAGGCAATGAGCGACTTCGATTTAAGAGAGAAATCTCTTGTGGAGGTGTGAGGGTCACCTTCGAGTCAAGTCGATATTTATGAGTATGCCTCATCATAGGTGTGATTGGCTAGGGCAAGGAGAACCAAAAAGTGAATAATAGAACCCAAGTAATTTTTTAGTATTAGCCATGTATAGATGGTCATGACTCTCGGGACATGAGTCCGTACCTTAACACTAGACCACCCTCTAGTTTGTGCACTCAGAGTCGTACATGAAGCTATTCTTCTGATGTATGATTCGATTAAGAAGAGCTAGTGAATATGTGCCTTGAGAGGACTCCTGTATGTGAGCACTTTTATGTGCACCTGTTATCCATTGAGATCTAGGTGATGGAAAGCTTGATTGGAGTTACTTTGATGAGGCCGAATTATGTGTCCTTGCTATAGACGGTGGAGCATAGGCCCGTTGGTTCATTCTGAGATAAGTAAACCACCATTTCAGAGTAGCCCAATGGAGTGCTCCAATAGCTAGATCTAAGCCTAGAGATCTCAATTACCATTTCTCCTATTTTATTTTGATGAGAAAGGGTGTATTTATGATGAAAAATCATTTGGATAATTTTTGGGAATTTTTTAGAATTGTTTTGAATTTTTTCGAAGCCTAAAATTCCATTTTCAAAATTGTTTGAGGTTAATTCCACTAAGGGACAGCTGGTGGAGGGTGTCCACGTGGCACTCAAGTGGCCATAGGGTGGTGGCACCCTCAGGGGCCACCTTGTTGCTGGCGCTATCATGACTTCAAACACATGGGGCCATGTCCTCTTGTGCAATTATATGTTTTGTTCACTTTAGATATATAGTTTTTAATAAATGTTTACTTTATAACTTAAGTTAAATTATTATTTTTTGGGTAATTTAAGTTAAATTATTTGCACATGGGAATTTGACACATGTGAATTGGGTGACATGCGCCAAGGGTTAGGGCTCATCATGATATTTTTGGATTAAACCCTAATGTATGGGAGAAAATGAAAAATTAAAGTGGCTTTTTGTGTAGCATGATCCCATTGGCTAAAGCCTAAGTGAAGTTTATGGAATGGCATTGTAATTGGCTAATATATGGGTTATTATCCTAGGTGGAATATCTCTGTCAAATTACCATAAGGGCATGCCCCTACCCTTGTGATGTGTTATTATTTTCATAAAGTTTTATGGCCAATTATGGAATTATTCATGGACTTATAATGAAACTTTTTATGGGACAAGGACAATTTGGTAATATGGCTAATCTAGGGTTTTATGGAGTGATAATGATTTGCAAATCACGTCTATTGATCTTGATGGTTAGGCATTAATGTGTGGTCAGGATCAAAGCGCTCTCATCTGCTATATATTAAAAGCATCAAAGGCTAAGATTGACTCACTCAAAATATCTCACCACCTCAAGGCTATAAATACCCATGCTCACCTGTCATTTCTACAGACAATGGCACATAGTGATTGGCTAATATGGGATATTATCCTAGTTGAAATGTCTTTCTCAAACTACCATAAGGACATGCCCCTACCCTTATGATGTTTTATTATTTTCTTAAAGTTTTATGGTCAATTATGAAAGATTGCACTTATGGTAATTAGAAAGAAATGTTTCTACTCATTGCATTCAAATGTGAAGCCAAAACTAAAATAATAAATCTCTTTTGCAAGCTCTTTGAAATGGGTTATGCCTTGAATTGGGAAGAATAACATATGAAGTACAATATACATGATTAAAACCTCTTTTTGAGATAACTGGAAAGAGCACTTTAAGTTGAAGCAAGGATTGAAAGAGAGAGAGAGAGAGTTTAGGAAGAAGAAGAAGGGGAGGAGGATGAGTTCCTTTCACTGTTAGCAATAACGTACCATTAAACCATTTGGCCATTAGAAAAATTTTGACTTGCACTTATAAGTAGTCCATACAATTTATTCTCAAATAGTTAATCTGTGAAAATTTGCATATTTCTTGTTAAAAAGGTCGTTTAGGATTGAAAGTAGTAATCAATTGGAAGTTTATAGTATACTATTTGTGTTTGTACTCCAAAATTTTGAGTGACTATTATTGAGAAAAAATTTTGGCAAACATTTCTTAGGTGCGCTGGAAGGGATATGGTTCTAGTGAAGATACATGGGAACCTATTGGAAGTTTGGGGTATTGTATCATCTATTTAGCAGACCCTGCCGTTGTATTCTTTTACCTCTTTATTTTTCATTAGGTTTCTTTTCATGGGTTCTTATTCCAACAATTTTGCACCAGTAAATGCCAAGAGCGGACAAGAGAGTTTGTTCAAGAAGGCATTAAAGCAAATATATTGCCCCTACCTGTAAGTTGTGTGATGGTCGAGTTGTGTCGCTTTTCTTGTTTTGTATATATCACATCACATGCTTTCCTCATTCTACTCATTTTTAGGACATTCGTGATTTAAAATCTGCCTTACTCCTTTTGGGGTCCAATATTCTTAGGGTGACGTTGGCATTGTCTGTGGTGGTCCTCCTTGCCAAGGAATTAGCGGATACAATCGTTTTAGAAATGAAGAAGCACCATTAGACGATCCAAAGAATCATCAGCTGGTTGTATTCATGGACATAGTCAATTTCCTTCAGCCTAGATATGTTCTAATGGAGAATGTGCTTGACATCTTAAAATTTGCGGGAGGTTTTCTTGGGCGGTATGCTTTGAGCCGCTTAATTAATATGAATTATCAAGCAAGACTTGGAATTATGGCTGCTGGTTGCTATGGTCTTCCACAGTTTCGACTTCGTGTATTTTTATGGGGCGCACATCCTCATGAGGTAAGTTATTGCTATTATTCTCGGTAGGCGTCTGACTCAGATTTGAACCTCTAGTACAAGGAAGTCATAAATCGTTCATTGCATTGTTTTCTTTTCTCTCTAACTGCAGAAGTTGCCCCAATATCCGCTTCCTACGCATGATGTGGTTTTGCGAGGAGTTATTCCTTGTGAATTTGAGGTACAGGGAATGTAATGTGATTTTTGTTAGGGAACTATTATATGTTTACTCTCTTTTCTAACAGTGTATGAGCTTAATATTGTAGCCAAATACTGTGGCTTATGATGAAGACCAGCCACGCAATCTAAAAGATGCAGTTCTCCTTGGTGATGCTATATCTGACTTGCCCACTGTAAGATTACGTTGTATGAATTTGATGATTGGTTGATCTCTCCTTGTGATTACATTTTGAGCTATTTGCTTTGGATATTTTTTAAGGTCACGAATTTTGAAACACGTGATGAGATGCCGTATGGTAAACCTCCACAAACCGAGTTCCAGAGATACATTCGAGCAACAAAACATGGTGAGTCCGCAATTTATAGAATGAAGGTCCCATTTCGATACAGAAAACTTCTTCCCCCCTCTCCCAAAAGTCCTCTTTTGTATGTAGTAGTGGATTTACGGGCCATGCATGATGATTTGCAACGGAAGTTAGAAGATTAACAAATGATTCTAAACATAAAGTACTAAATTAATTTATTTTGAACTCCACACTATAAGGTGGAAGTTTGATGTCATTTATACAAAGCACCCATGAAAGATCAAGAAATCCTTGAATATAATAAAGGCATCGGGTAGTTACAATTAATAAACAAAAATCAGGAAAGTTGGAGCAATTACAATTAATCAACAATATCAGTAAAGTTTTCATTATGTCATCATCATTATCATCGCCATCATCCAAGCCTTATCCCATCTATTTGGGGTCGACTATCTGAATTCTGTTCTGCCATGCTATTCTATCAAGGGCCATACCCTTAGTTAGATCATAAGTCACCATATCTTTTTCACCACTTTCATCTATTATGTGCTTTTAGGCCTTTCCCTTGCCCTTTTAAAGTCTTCCATTGGAATCAAGTCACCTTTTCTAATTAGTGTTATATTAAGTATGTCCTGCATATGGCCGAGCCATTTAAGCCTACTTTCACTAATCTTATTGCCTTTTGGAGCTACCCCTAAGTTCCCTCGAATGTATTCGTTACGAATGCTCTCATTTCTTGTCTTGCCACTCATGCATCTCAGCATCTTCATCTCAATTACACTTATCCTATGGATATGTTGTTTCTTGATCGCCTAATATTCCATCCTAGAAAACATGGTTTATCTTACAGCTGTTACATAGAACTTCCCCTTAATTTCATTGGTATGCGCCATAACATAAATAATACTTAGGTTCAAAAATCTTGAGCCCAAGTATTTGTTATAAAATTTGAGAATTGTCTCATAAATAATTTTTAAAACATTAGTAGTGAATTTCTTTAATCTTTATATTTCAAGAGCTCTTTGGAAGATGATAAATAAAAAAATGATTCATCAATAAATTTTAAAAGAATTAAAATTCAATATTAAATGCAACAGTTTTAAAACTGAATTTATTTCCTAGTATTATAGTTAGAGCAAAAAACTTAAATAATTTGTAAGGAAAGAATGGACATAAATTTCTAAATATTCCAAACTTCATAATTGAAAAACTGAAAATAGTCACAAACTATTTTTTAGGCATAAAAATACTGGAAATTATAATTCCTCAAAAAAGAAAATATAGGTGGTTTCCTTTTCATAGTCAAGACAATGTAGTTATATTTAAATAGTTGAGAAATTGTAATAATGAAAATAAAACATGTCATAAAATTAAGAGAACATGTTAAGCTTGCATTAAATGTTTACATTTTTTTAATAAAATATTGTAGATATTTTACTAAGCATGTAAACAAATAAATGATTTTTTTGTACTTACAAGAAAATTGAACGGCGGTAGCTCTTTAAAAATTAAAAGAATAGGAGTATTTTATTGGAAATACAATTTTGCTATTTATGTGCGTAAGAAAATGTAATGAAATATTTTTAAATCTTGAAATTTTGATGAAAAAAATGAATTCTTCAATATTTCGTAAATAATAAAATGTGAGTCTGCATTGAAATATTACAGCATTACCACATGCTTTGACAATAGAAACTGTCATTTTAGGACTTAGCCTAATGTAAAAACTAGGATTCTGAAATTAAGAGCAATGTATATAATCCACATATAATCCTAATACTAAGAAAGAGACATGGACTTAACAAAAAAGTGACATACCTCTTGTTATTTGATGGGATTCATTGTAAACGAAGATCCAATGCAATTAAAGAAATATGATGGAATGAATTCATTAGAGGAGTACATACATATTCACATGGAAGACGGAAAGCAAATGACATACTTCTTTATTTTATGGGATTTGTCGTAAAAGAGGACTTTACACAATTAAAACTAATAAACGATACGATGGAATGAATTTATCAGAGGAGAACATACACATTCACATGCAAGATAATATATATATATATATATAT
>NW_006499913.1:3035288-3050465 GCF_000471905.2 Amborella trichopoda | reverse complement strand
TTTTCATTGTTTTTCTACAAATCAGAATAATCTGAAATTTAGAGCATGTGTACATCTTAGTGAGGTGCACCTAATAAAAATATAAAAACAATAATTCACAAAGAAAAAGGTAAAAATACCTCTAAAACTTTTCGAGGGTATGTTGGTCCATTTATTTCATTGTAAAATATATTTTTTGATATTTTTTGTAGATTCGCCTATTTTTTATGAACACACATTTCAAATTTAAGATCATTCCGATTTGTAAAAAAAAATGAAAAATAAAACACTACCGAACAAATCGTGACCGTACGATGAACTTTGGACGATGATGAGGGTAGGTGAAATCACTTTTCATTTTCGCCTATATGCGTTTTGTCGTATCTTCTTCTCTCTCTCTTTATATATATATATATATATATATATATATATTCTCTATATGAGAAATGGTATGATGCAACCATCGTATTATGCTATATTGAAATGGTGAGTTGGCCAAATTTTAGCCATTGGATTCTTTTGAATCTAATGGCTGAGATTAAGACCTACTTTATAATAAAATTTAAAAACTCCCGAATCTCTATTTTTGTGCACCTCTATCTCCCGCTCTTCTCTCCTAAGCATCTCTTGTCATCTCCCACCTCACTCTCTACCAGCACGCTCTCCTCCCCTTCACTCCCCTCACGCTCTCCTCCCCCTTCTCTTCTTTCCTCACTCATTTTCTTCCTCCATCACTCTCGTTGCTCCCAAAAAAAGTGACGTATGTACTCTCTCTCTCTCTTGCGTGGAGAAAGGCACAAGAAAATTTAGCAAAAAAGCCACTTTGTGCCAGGAACAAAACTGCAATAGCTGACACAACTCTGAGAATCAATGGATGACAAATACAGACGAGTTAGTCTGCATCTATTTCAGGGGTTTGAGATGGTGAGAGGGTTTGAACTGATTGTGATTGGTACGTTTTCAAAGGTTCTTCAATCTTCAAAGTTGATTGATCCATTTTGAGGTATTTTGCAGGTTCATCGCACAATATTCATAGTGGTTCACAGAAATCAACTAGTTGCATCTTTGCGCTCTACATCACAGAGAAATAGGTGGATGCTACGAGAGGCATTTTGCGCTCTGCATCACAAAGAAATAGATGGCTGCTGCGAGAGGCATCTTGCGCTTTGCATCACAGAGAAATAGGTGGATGCAGCAATAGAGTGTAGTAGGAGAGAGAGCCTCATGGTTAGAGAGAGAGCTCTGGATTGGTTGGAGATCGGTGTTTTAGGGTTTTTGCCTCATAGAGAGAGAGCGAGAGTTTAGGGATTTAGATGTTGAAGAGGTGAGAGTTTAGGTATTTAGATGTTGAAGAGAGCTATTGAAGAGATGAAAAGAGGAACAATGGAATTTGAATTTAAATTTGAATTTAAAATTTAAAATGATTATTCAAATGGATATTCAAGTACCAATTTGAGCTGTTGGATTTAGTTTGATCTAGTGGGTAGGATTGTGCCAACTCACGTTTCATCATAATATAATACAACGGTTGCATTATATCAATTCTCATTTTCATCTCCTTATTAATAAATATACCCAAACAATGTAAATATCATATTTCCTAATAATCTATTTCGCTGTAATATATTTTTAGGTACCAAACTTCATATTTATGGAATGCAAGCAACATTAGAATGGGTATGATAGTTTTGGGTCAAAGAAAATTTGAGAAATAAGAAAACAACCTAGGGAACCATACAAGAAGTATTAGTAAGACATGCATAACTGTGGAATGGGATATTATCTAAATATATCAGACAAAAAAATAAAATTCAAGAAAATGAAACAAAACCCTAGAACTGTAGAATTCAATTGATATTTCTGAAACAGACTGAAGTCAAGTTACCCTAGAATGAGTGCTCCTCGGATAATCTCAGATAAAAAGAGAATTCTCTTTCCTTCTTCTTTCTTTCTCTATCTTCTGAACAGCAGCATAAGAAGAAGCAGCACAAATGTTCCCTCTCATTTGAACTTTATATACCTTTCGTCGCTAAAAAGGCCGAATAGATTTTCACGGAAGTTAATTAATTTAAGTAAGGATGTTCCCGCGGGAGTACACGGTGCATTAGTAAAGAGCTAAAATTCCATGCTCCTGCGGGACTACACTTTATTTACTGCCCCAGGTGAAACTCATTCCAAGCGTAAATTTAGGATCCGAGTTTTCGAAAATATAACAAAATTAAATATTTCCAAACTCGGCGCTTTATGCATTAAAAAGAAAAAAAAGTCTGAAAATTGAACATTTTTGTAGGTTAATATCTTAGTGTTTGGACACTCAAAACTCAATTTCTTTCTTTCAAAAATAATCATCGAGTAATTATTGGGTGGTTCTCAAAATTTCATATTAAAAAAAATCCTAGATCTTCTGACTGAGGGAGTTACACTATGCTCTTACATGAGCATACCATACATGCTCTTTCTAAAATTTTGAAATCCATTTTAGAATTGGAATAAGAGAAAATGGAGATTAGTTTTTAAACGTTTCGATGTGACCATTGGAAAATTAGTGATTTTGGTCGATGCTAATTTTTTCAAACATATATAGAAGATAGAACGTGTTTGATTTCTTAGTTCACATGGTGAAACCTAATGGATTATGGAAATAATCTAAAGCAATGTTTTAAAATCCAGCTTGGGGACCCGAACAGGTTCCCGTAGGGTCCAAGTGCCCATTTAACTCAGCAAGTGGGCTTGGTTGACTTGGCTAATGTTATAAGAAATAATAAAAAAAAGAGGAAAAAGCCAAAAAATATGAAAAAAAAAATTCAAAAAAATCAATAATTAAAAATCATGTAATAGAAAACAAAAATCAAAATAAAAAAAGCATTGTGAAAGACAATGGCAAAAAAAGGTTGAAAATTAACCAAACAATAATTTTCAAGATTTTCCTTTTCTATCCAAAAAATTTGTTAGGGATTTCATAGATCAATGCAATATCAACATTTTAGAACAAATTTAAATAAATTTGGTAAAAGAATGAGAGAGATTGAATGTTGTTTTTTTTTCTTTTTTTTCATGTTAAAAAAAAAGCCACAAAGCTAGAATATCAATTTCTCTTATTATTTTTGTTTTCCATCCAAGAAATTGACGTGGACTTAAACATGATTAATTTGGAGCGAGTTTCAAGGTCTTTTTTTTTTCTAAGAATCGAGTGAGAAATCGGAAGAATGGCATATTTGATATTTAGGATTGAAGAAACACAATTTCTTTATTAGAAATCCTCGTAAAAATATCAAATCGATCCAATTGAATTAATCTTGAATTAAAAATAAGGTTTGAAAGAGATTGGTTCTAGAGATTATACAGTATTGGATAAATAGTTGATAAAAAAACACTCAAAAAATAATGCAAAAACTCTATTTTTTTTTGGCTTTTTAGCATGAATATGTGCCACCGTGTGACTCATTTGAGTCCTGGCGAGCATCGCCCTGTTACCCCACCAACCCTGAGTCAACTTGGGTAGTCCTCAGTCCTCGCTCTAGTACCACACCAATTCCTGAGTCGACTTGGGTAGTCCTGAGTCGACTTGCCAGTTTTCACTGCCTTGATCTGAAGAAAGGCAGCCTACGGTAGGATATAGCATTTGTTTATATGTTTTATTGTATGAGCCCGGGGTTAATTGGTTAGCGCTTGACGATTTGCAAAGCTACGTCCTAGGCTCAATTCTTAGAAATGGTAAGGGCTCTCTCCCCACTGATTAACCAAAAAAAAAAAAATCATTTCATGATCATCCAATGTCAATAAAAAAAAAAAAAAATTATGTAGGAGGGCTTCATTCCCATCAAAATTTGACAAAATATTTGTTTGATTTTGGGTAGAGGAAGGGACACTCCAAGATGAAAGGCTTGGACCAATTCATATTTGTCTGGAACATAAACAAGTACTTTACTATACTTCACTTTCCAAAGTAAGAAAAATGTGAGTGTAAAATATAACAATCCGTCCGTGAATCCATTGACTCGTGCATTTGCTCAAGTTTTCAGGGATTTTAGGACAAACATATCCTAAATTATTGCATATTCATTTCTATCTCATATCGATGGACTTAAAGTTCCAAAAATAATACATCTATCATAACTTTTTCAAGAATTGAAAAGGGTGCAAGATGGACCCTTCTCAAGGCTCAATTGTGGTGTTTGAGAAGGCACCTATTACAATGCCTCCATCTTTTTAAAATCCATTTCGGAGATGGATTGAGGATCCAAACCTTCAAGGGTGCATCATATTGACCACCAAAGTCATGGATATAAAAAATAAAAATAAAAAATACAAAGAATTTTGAGCCTTAGAAATGATTCACCTTCAAGTCTTTTTTTGGGGCCTTTTATTTTGATTTTTTAAATATCAATAGATCCACTCTACTTTAGAGCTCTAAAATCATGGATTGAGGAAGAGAATGATTTTTAATTATTTAGAATGTGTTTTAGATCCTTGAAAATTAATGCAAGCACGAGATGGATAGATTCGGGATTTCCTTTAGATTTTAATTGTGGAAAAAGCTTACACAGGGCTGAGCCTCTAAACAATCAAATTAGAGCCCACATCAAAAATTTCACTAGAAGATGTTTCGATGCCCCGATATCCTCAAATTAATAATCTCGATATCAGGATACAAGGACATGAGATTTCGAGTTTTAAAAATAGTGCATCTTGTGACGTCTTTTTGAACCATTAATTTTCAAGATTTCCAAGTTTTCATAGATCTGCTTGATCTAAACTATTTTGAAGCTTTAATTTTTATAATTAAAGATTGGGTTCATTATTTTCTTTCGCTTGAGGCAGAAATATTTATTTTGCCAAAGGTAAAAATCTTATTTCCTATTAGATTTTAATAAGGTGCTCAAGATATCAAATATCTGGAGTTTCTTTTTGTATCGTATATGGATACGGATGATCCGATCCGCAAGAACTATGATTTGGAATTGTTTGATAGTCTTTCCCCGGGGAAGAAGCAAAACATAATCAACTTGAATTCGGGACAGCTATTCAAAATCTTAGTGAAACACTTGATTTGTTATCTCATGTCTGCTTTTCGTGAAAAAAGACCAATTGAAGTGGAGGGTTTCTTCAAACAACAAGGAGCTGAGGCAACTATTCAGTCAAATGATATGGAACATGTTCCCTGTCTCTTGTCAAGAAAAAAAACAAGTGGGGTATTTCTTTGCAAAATTGGTTTTGTTTATTATAGAGGCTGATAAGGGATTTTTTGTTTTTTTTAACGTTAACGACGAGCTATTATTAAAATTAAATAGTACGAAGGTAGTACACAAACAAAAAAGAAAGGAGACACTTAACAAAAATTGGTGATCACCAACAATTGTTTATGAACATCTCCTTTTTCACAAGCGAATCTGCCTCCATATTGGCCCCCAAAAATAATAATAGTTTAGCTCAATCGAAAGAGAAGATAAAAGATCTTTGATCTCATCCATAATGGGCACTAGTCTCCACTCCCCTACTCCACTCTATAATATTACCTAAATCATCCTCGATGATCTTGAGACCTGCAAATCTAGGTATCTAACTTTAAGCCTTGTAACATTGCCTTTGCCTCAGCCTCATTTACAGTAGCTACACCACACATAAGTGAATAAGAGATAAGTATCTTTTCCATATGATCTCTAATGTGTCCATCGAAACCAGCCGAGTTTGGATTTTCAAAAGAACTACCATCAAAGTTTAATTTGAGTCAATCTACTAGTGGACGAGTCTAGATTGCTTACCTCCTTACAAGGATCAAAAGTCATTTTGGACACCTTCAATGGGTTTAAAAATGAATTGATCAAAAGACACAAATCTTCCTTGTTTATGAATCCTCGTCCATTCAACTCCCAATGCCAAAACTTTGGATCCTAGTATCGAGACCTCCAAACAAGCTCCATCAAAGATCCTTCTATTACTTTCTTCCGCACATTCCATATGATATGATACTCAGCCCTAAGGACCTCCACAAAATAGTACCCACCTTACAGATCCCCCATGAACTCCATTGTAGGGTTAACAACTCCAGTACAAGGTACCTGAATATGTAGGTTCAAAAGTTTCGTTCCCCAATCCCACAACCCCATAGTGAAGGAATACAATAAATGTTGCAATTATTCATTATCCGTTTTACGAAATATACAAATAGTAATTAAGATCAAACCCCTTTTGTAGATTGCAAACTATGGCGACATAATTTTAAAACTTGTTCTTTGAGAGGAACTCCCAGGCCTTGCCAAATGTGACTATGAACATCTAACCCTCTAAAATTCAGCAATAAAAATATTAGACATTCTCCTGCACCTACAAGAAATAGACCAATCATTATTAGCGTTCACCTCCCCTTGACCTCCTTGACATAGGCAAGGGGATTAAAAACTTTAGAGAAGACATCTAGGAAAACGAATTTGAGAGCCTTTTCACCAATCCACTTATCCCACCAGAAAGAATTATTATCTATGTTTCCAACCATCTTGCGGCTATGTTGTAGATATAGAAGTCTACAAAAATAAATCCCTCTCCAAATGAACTTTTGGCTATGTGGCTTTTAATCATTCCAATAACAACATCTTCTCCATATTTTTATTTCAACACATCATGCTAAAGACTCTTGTGTTGGGAGTGGTACCTCTACCTGTTGGGATTATGTGGCCATCAAAAGCTTTATGAGAGCTTATATTCAAATATTTGATATAGTAAAACATAAACTCAATAGAAATATAGCCCCTAGTGGTCTCAGAATGATTTCTCTCTCTAACACGTTCTATTAGATCTACTTTAGACCCCACTAGGAGTCTAAAATATATCTTTTTTTGGTGGAGTAAGCATTGATATATAATCTACCTCAAACAACTATTGAATTTATCTCTTTCTTAAAATATTAGAAATAGGTTAAAATGTATATATTGACATCATGTACTTCCTAACCATGCGCATACAAGAGGCACGTTAACTTTCTTTTTTCTCTTCTTTTTTTTTTTTTTGGCTGTTTAATGGTTTTGATCCACTACTGTTAATAGTTTATTGCGTTGTGGTTTCTTTGTTTTTTTTTTAATGGGCTTTTTTTACTGCTAATGATATTCTTTTATTTTGTTTATAGTTAATTGTTGAAAACTGGGTCGCACTCCAGCCTCCAAACAAGCGTATTTTTCCCTACAAAGAATTTGTATGTAGGTTGTCTGAGTCAGTGAGAGAGGGAGGGGGTTTCGATTGAGTTCGATGGCTGTTTTGGAAAGAGATACGTGTTTTTAGTTTTTAGATTATTTTGAGAGAAAGAAACAGTAGCAAGAAAGAACAATGCAACCCTTACAAAGAATTCTAAATTTCATAGAAAATTTAGAGGAAACGGTTCAGTTTAAGTTTTCTTATTTATGAATTTATACATTTCTTTTATTATTTGATAAAATTTCAATTGTTCTCCGCACAGTTTATGTTTTAGAGGAAACGATTCAGTTTATGTTTTCAATTATTTGATAAAATTTCAATTTATCTAAAATCGTAATTACTCCTAAATATGGCTTTTTTACTACTTCAAGCAAGCAGGCGGAAACTTCTGAAAATAAAAAGGTCCTTACAAACTTCTGACCAGACGTAATATACCGTTTTGTTAAAACAAAACTATTCACAAGCCACGACTTGAAATCGAGCTCGTTACATAAAAAGGTGAAGTTTCTATAGCCTTTAAGAAAACAAAATAAAACCTCACCTCAAATCCTGGAAAACACTTTCATCAGAAATCTCCATGATGATTCTAAATTAATTTCCAGCACTGACAATAAATTTAAAACTAAAAAATATGTACTCATCCTGCGGATCTATGAACACTAATTTTTTTAGGGCAAAATGGACACTAAATTATTTTTTTAAGGAAAAATGGACAATCTAGGTAATATATGCCATTTTTAAAGCATAAAATTCCAATTTTTATTTACAACCATAATGCCCAAGACAAGATGATCAATGAAAAGGTTTTGCCACTCTTGAATTACAATTATTGATGAGTTACGAGGTGAGGCTATATTTATTTTAATAGAGTTACAGCCCTATCAAACCACTTTCTTAGTAAATGTTTTCCCTTTCACAATAGCAAAAAGATTTATTACTCGAATCACTTTCTTAGGAAATATTTTCCCTTTCACAAATCTAAAAGATTTATTACTCCAAAGGTAGTATACTATCCATAAACAAACCTCGAGCAAAACTTACACTAGACATAACTTTTAAAACACAAATTTTGGGGGATGTGATATCTAGAACCAAAAAACCAACCCCGGGAAAAAGGAAAAAAATTAATGCTCACTCTCTATGTGCCTAAAACGAACAGAATCCATGCATTTTGCACCGGAACCATCCAATTTTTGGAGAAAATGATCTAGAGTTTCAAGAACTCAAAATGTAAATTTTTTTATTTGAAAATAACCATCTAGTTATAATTAAATGGAACACAAAATTTCAAACCCAAAAACAAAAAATCTTTAAAATAAGTGTTTCACTGGAATGAGTAAATATATAATATACTCCTAAAGAGCATAGTATAATCGCTCTTTAAAATAATATCAGCATGCACGCACATGGGAGTATACACACGTGAAGATAAACAGATGTAGGGACTGTTGGCATATGGGTATCTAAAGACTAGTTTTTTTTAACACGTGAAGATAAACAGATGTAGGGACTGTTGGCATATGGGTATCTAAAGACTAGTTTTTTTTAGGTGAATCAGCGGGAAGAGGGCCCTTACCCTTGGTAAGAATTGAGTCTAGACAATAGCACTGCAAATCGTCAAGCGCTAACCTATTAAGCCCGAGCTCTTTTCTTGAAAAAAGTGGTAAGTCGGTGGAAACTTGAACCCCTACTCTTTGGTGAGAATGAAGTTAGAAACCTTATGGGACTCGACACTGGAACAATAGTAACAGCTGCGAAAATTAGATTTGCATAAAAATCAAGGCAAAAATGATTGGAGCTTGTTATGTCATGATAGTCAAGGCCCGTCACCGACACTAAAGGAAGAATAAAATAACAATTAGTCGAGGGCCAAACATATAACACTTTAACCAAGGGTTGGTAATGAATCGGGCTCACCCAGCCCGGCCTTGCCAAGATTGGGTCAAAGAGATATTGGCCCAAGCCAAGCCATGCAAAAAGAAGAAGAAAGGAAACAAACAAAAGAAATTATCAAAAATATATTTTAATTTTTGCCTAATTGAAAAAAAAAAATTAATAACTTTTATAAACCTAGTCCACACCTTTTTTCTTTAATTTTAACTTTTTTTTTACCAAAATAACCTTTATGATACTCATCAGTAAAAAAAAAAATACCAAAATAGAATAGCCAATGTTTAAAGCTAAAAACAATCTAAGCAAAAACACCGAGCCCGACGAAATCCCATAGGCGATGTCCTAACAAAAGCACAGCCACACCTAACACGCCCTGCCAGGCAATGTCGCCAAGCTGTAATGGGCTGGACCTTGAGCCATATTTTAAGGTTCACAGCCTACCTTTATTAGAATCAGGCCGGACTGCCTGACCCATTGCCAACCTCTTTACTCGACCGCAGCCAAAAATAAGACACGCTTTCTTTTCTACAAGTCCATTGAAATGAGTCACTTCTTAAAAATCTATTTTTGTGATGGATTTTTTTACTTCAATTTTTAAAGACATAATCTCTAAGGCAGACATCAAAAATATGAAAAATAAATAAATTGTGAAACTTAGAAATAATAATTGTATTATTATATTTAGAAAACATTTGGACCGTTTATTATATTTAGAAAACATGTGGATAAAATTGTTTTTAGATGGACACCGATTAGCATCCACCTTTAAGATAGATGCTTTATACCCTAAGAACGCATATTATAGAAATGCAGTCCAGACTGCATGAAACAATTTTACTTAAAAATATAGTAGTTTTGCAAGTATATGTTCAACAAAAAAGGTTATATAAGGATGCAACCTTATAATGTATAACTACGGATGCACCTCAAAAATCTATCAAAAAAGATAGTTTTAATGTTGAAAAACCCTTTGATTGATCATCTCAACATCTAGATGTATGACCATGAAATCTTTCAATACTCTCACGACGTGCTCCACAGAAGCATTTGGGACTAATATAATATTGTTTCTCCCCATTGCTTGTGGCATAATATATAGCATTTCTCTTTACATGGAGATCGCATAGATTACAACATACAGCAAGTGCAAAGGAACGGTTCTCCATTAAACACAACTGGGAAGAACTTTGATTCAAAGAACTTTGCTTTGCTTGACATTGTTCTGGCTTTGATTTAGTCTAGATACATTGAAAAGATAAAAAGTCAGTGAATCTGAAAATTATTATTCGCATTTAACCATGTTAAAAGAAAAGTGGGATTGAATAACTAAAATTACAAAAAAGAATGAAATTAACACATTTATGCTGGCAGAGGTCACAAGATAGCTTATCGTAGAATGGCAATAACGTTATGGCGTCTTTATACTAACATGGCCCTCAATTACCTAGGATCTATGAAGGAAGGGTTCAAGGCCAACAGATCAACTAACACATTCCCCACTAATCAGATTAAGCTTTGAATATAGAAAACTATGCATATCCTTTTACATGCATGTTGCTATACCTGAAATTTCTCCAAAAATTAATGAAACTAAGTTAACAATCAAAAACGAAAAAGGCCGAAACTAAGTTTAAAAATCAAAAACGAAGAAGGCCAACTATGAAAATAAGAAAGAACAATAGGCTCCTGCAATATGAAATATTAATGTGCCCATTTGAAGAAACATACTAAGAATTTCGACAAAGATACCCATTTGAAGAAACATACTAAGAATTTCGACAAAGATACGCTTAACATAACAAAAATATGGCTAGGTGAGATCTTTTTTATTCTTTTAGTTTGGTAATGGACGGACTGCTTTCAGTTGGTATCTATCTAAGAAATACACAAGTCAGAGTCTTGCTTAAATAAAGTATTCAAGCACCCAAGGATACGTTCTCCCTACTCTTTCGGTCCCATATCTCAACGCAGATTTGTACTTACAATTGTCCTTTCATGGGTTCAATAGCACCTCATGGATCTCATCATCTATCCACAAAAGCATACTTCTTGGAGCTAGATGGAATAGGCAGCCAAAAACCAATACAGACAAAGAGGTGGATGACCCCTCACAGTTCCCTTGATGGCTTATTGAACTGGAATTCATGCACTGTACAGAGGAGGCAAGAATGGTCATTAATAGAAGCCAATGCGTATTCCCAACCAGTACCCGATGGGAAAGGAACATATGTTTCTCATGTATTCTCAACCAGTAGTCGATGGACAAGGAACATATGTTTCGAAATCAGGCTTATGCCAAGAGACATGGGTTGGCACATGACCAAAGCCATAATCACCATAGTAATCCAAAAGGGCCTGCTCAATCAAAACAACAGGGACATTTCATGAAGAGATTTTATTTTACTAATATGCATTCTTACGATGTAATATTTATTAAGTATTCTTTGAATAAACCATTTTATACTTTTCACATAAGCAATCCGTGCATTTATTTTCCTTTTTCTTCTTTTTAAATCCTTAACTTGGGACCTGGTGGGAATGTAACTTAAGACATCATGTTGTGGCATCCGCCATCCTCTCACCACCCCACACTACAAAGTTTGTATTACAAGATCGTGCTGGCCAACTCACCAAGTTGTTATAATTGTTAAAGGAAGACCATTTCAAGCCTGAATGAAATGGTTTTCGAGTTACATGACAACAATGATGATTCAATGCAAGTGGAATATCTGAAGCTCCAATCACCTCCATTAAACTGCTCATGAAAAATAAAGATGTACGATTATTACGTAAAGGCAAGGTACACTAAATGTACGTAGAACTGATCATCTACACTAGGGTGCAAATCCCTTCAGAATAGCACCAGATATAAGGTGTAGACCCCTGTAATGTTGACAGGACCACCTTCAGAAACCCCAAGGGAAGAGAAGAATCAAGCTATTTCCTCAAAAAGAAACTTATAAAGAGGTGAATAGTGAATTACACTAATGACCATGTTCTAAGAGCTCAACGACAGCATGCACTGTCCAACTGTTCTAGAAGCCCACAGATGCACTGTCCCAGATCACCCATGTAGAATAACACTTAAAACAGTAATATAGTGAAATTTTCATGAAGATTATAAAAGAATTTCTTTTAACATTATCATTAACAAAACTAGGCTACTCAAATAACAAAGAACTTAAAGGTAGACCAGCGTATAGTGGAAAATTGGTGCCACCAAGATGATCGATCTAGCATTTTATATACCAAGATTTTTTTGAGAGAAACATTTTATATACCAAGTTCGAGACTGCATAGTACCAAAAAATACGTATTCGGTTCATGAAAGACAGTACAATACCACAAAGATATTGAAAATCAACTCTCTTCAAATACTACGTCAAATAACCCTTTGAAAAATTACCACAACAGACCTATTCATTTGATCATGTGCACCATAAAATAAAGGTGGAATACCTCATTCACAGAGAGAAAAAAGTAGACCAGTGGTGGTAAAATTCTTAGGAAGAAACAGTTATATCTATCAAAATTTTGCAATCCAAGAGAGAAATATATAAATCATACTGTTACAATAAGCCGAAACTATGACAATTGCCTTTAGTTACCCCAAGGTTGATCTATTTCAGAATGGATATTCTACAGAAAACATGACGCCTGCATTCCCTCCCATAGCAAAGACATCGAAGAGCATGAAAAGAGTTGTATGCCTTGAGAAAATAGAGTACTAACCAGACCAACAAACTGCCTTAGAGAGTTGATGTGAATTCTAATTTGCTTTGAAGTGAAAAACTCAAGCAAAGAAGCGTCTCTCATCTTCTTCATCCCCTGATAGTTCTTGCTCCATGATCAGCTGGTAAGACAACAGGTTCCCGGTTTACTTCCATCCTGCATTTATCTCAGTGCAATCTTCAATGGTGGCTTGGGATGACAAACCATCTGAGGAAGTGAAAGAAGTACCACCTTTCAGTGCAATCTTCAATGGTGGCTGGGGATGACAAACCATCTGAGGAAGTGAAAGAAATACCATCTTTCACCCCAGAAGTGTGCGCCATACCAATTTTCCAGTTTGTTCCCATGACTCTCATGGGACAAGGTGTAGTTTCCAGTTTGTTCCCATGACTCTCATGACAACAAGGTGTAGGGAACTCCCAACTTCAACAAAACCAGGCTCATTGATTTGAACATCCACTTTTGCTTGCCATCTCCCATTTTTCTCCATGTACTTCTATGAGAAATCTTCAACAACCTAATACTTGCCAAAGCGAGCCGTCAAATTGAACGGCCTCTTTTCGTTATCTTTGATAGTTTCTAGCATTTGATGAGTTCCATGAACAAAAATACAAGAAACTATCAAATATCCTTGTATTATCCCTATGAACAACAAAAAGAATTCGCTTTTACTAGATCAGGATCAGTAACATCTGACATTGAGACAACAAGCTTTGAAAAGTATTGGATTGTTAAAGAGAGTTCAACCCTTCGTGAGTATTGCACATCCCCCAAAAGCTCTGATCTCATAGTCTCTATACAACTCCCATTCAAATATCCAAGTTCATGGAATTTGATGGCTGGTTCAAAGATGCCTTCTGTTGAAAAATAACCAGGCAACAAACAAAGCAAGCACGGTCACTACAATTACTATAGTGCCCCTACAACAAACAAAGCAAGCATGATCTCCACAATTGTTAGTGGCCCTACAATTTGTAGGTTTTTTCGCCCAATACTTTTGATACCACACTATTAATCCAAACGCAAGGTTTAATCGGGTATGGGTCGGGTCCAACTAGGCACATAAATCCAATCACAAGGTCTGATCGGGTATGGGTCGGGTCCAACTAGATCACCCAAACCCATACCCGTACGCGAAAAGTTGGTTTAGGACCCGAACTGTCCCCGGAATGTTTCCAAATTTTACTCTCTCACTAACCAGGATAAATAAATCGTGCTTTCTTCAATCAATTCACCATCCCCAAATTTTATACTCTCCCTAATCATGAACTAAAATACAGAGAGAAATTAAGCATTCAAAAATCCTAAACTAACCCTAAAAACCCTGAGCTAGAGATAAATAAGGTTACAAAAATCTTGAACTAACAAGAAAGAGAATTTCATCTTTCAAAAGCCTAAACTAACAAACCCCGTCAAAAACGTTTAGCTACAGAGAGAAACTAAGGTTTCGACAACACTAGAGAGAGAAACTAAGGTTTCAAAAATCCTAAACTAACTAGATGGAAAAACCAATAACCAGAGAGAGAAACTGAGGTATTGTTTTGATTGTGTTCAGACTGCTATAACAACGGTCTGAACGAAAAGATTTCAACCTTATGGAAAAGCTTTTGAAGAGAGAGAAACTGGGTTAACAGCATGTGTGATTAAGGACGATAACTGAGGTTTTGCCTCTTTAAAGATCAATTAACAGAGAGTGATTAGAGAGAGTATAAAAATCCTAAACTAACCCTAAAAAACCCCAAGCTAGACTCTATTTGAAAGTGCGCTCTAATTTGATTGTTTAGAGCCTCAACTCTATACAAATGGCACGGGAAAAAATTTATATAAGGTCAACCCTAAAATGTAGAATTACACATGTACCTCAAAAGTCCATCATAAAAGGTTGTTTTAATGTTAAAAAATCCATTTATTGATCATCTTGACATCGAGATGAATAAATATGAAAAAAGAAATAATAATAATAATAAATAAAAGAAAAATTTTGAGTCTTAAAAATAATGCACCTTGCAAAACATTATCTAGGCTGTTCATTTTCAAGAATTTCATATATTTATAGATCTACTTTATTTTAACCATTTTTGAAGTTTAAGAGTAGTTTATAATTCGATTTAAAAATAGTTTTTTAGATAGTCCTATGAATTTTTAAAACAAAAATTATATGTTATGACAACATTTGTAGGTGCGTCTTAATTGAATTGTTTAAGGTTGCAACTTTAGAAACCAACGCCTATAGGCAAAAATGAATAGTGATTTCGCCAACCCTAATCATCTTCCAAAGTTCATCACGAGATCACGATTGTCTGGTAGTGTTTTATTTTTCATTTTTTTTCTAAAAATCAGGATGATCTGAAATTTGGAGCGTCTATTTATCAAAAATAGGGGAATCTG
>NW_006499913.1:3008855-3032262 GCF_000471905.2 Amborella trichopoda | reverse complement strand
AAATTACACTATTAAAAAGAGGAGCTGAGAGAAAAAGGAGTGGTTAGCAAGAAAAGGCATATGAGAGTGAGAGAAAAGGCATTAATACAGATCAAGGAGTTCGAAAAATAGAGGACTCATATAAGGATAGAAAGAAGTAGGAGAGAAGGAGTACAGCTAGAGAGAAATGGCATGGTTTTACAATGGCAAGGGCTTCTATTCTTCTACTGCATCATCCAGGGGTACAAATAAAATCAAGCGAGCTACTAATCAATTAATCTAGATCTGATGTCTCAGAGTATTTTATTTATAATTTTTTTTTCACTAACTATATGTATGAAATTTAGTAAGCACCATCACTTCAATGGGGCGCACCTAAATAAATACTTATAAAATGATATTGATAAAAATACAAAGAACAAAATACCCCTAAAACTGTCAGGGATATTTTAATCATTTTATTTTATTGATAATATTGTTTTAAAAGTTTTAATAGGTGCGAGTTCAAGAGATGATTAAACGCCCATTTGTATAAAATATATTAAAAATAAAAAGGTCTAAAGGGTGACATTGTGATTGGGGCCATCTAAGCCATCCGATTAGAATGAACGGTTGGACAGGGGCAATATAATAAAAGTTTTATGCTGCAGGGAAAGCATAAAAAGCTTGTCCTTTAGAAAGGAGTTAAAAAAAGCTAAATAGAGGGCACAGTTATGGACGGCCAAAAACAAAACAAGTGAACATCAACCAACAGGTTCTCCTTTTTGATAACCCAAACCTCTTAAAGTTGAATTTCTTGGAGCACTTGTTAACGAATATAGAAGACCTATAAAATCTAAAACTTCGAATTTCCATATATAAAATTATTTGTTATCAAATATGCTCACGCTGAGAATCATGAAATTCTAACCTATATACATCTACATAAAGTATGACATCACCTATATCGAGCACTAATTAGTTTTCACCACAAATAGAATGCTACTAGTTTTTTAGATAAATATATATTCTACCTTTCCTATTGATAAAAAATGCCCTCGCTGGAAAAACTTTGTATATAAAATAAGGACAATAGACATCAACAAATGCTAGAGTGCATTAAGAAAATAGCAATGCGTAGGAGTACCCTAACATAACTTCAAAGAAAATTGTATTGGGCATATCTCTCTATAGTTTTCTTCGTAAAAGGCGAGATCTTCTAGTGCTTTTTGGTTCACATATTCCGTGCACATCAAATGAATAAAAATTCATCTCTATAACGAAATCCTATAAGAGATGCATAAAAAAAAAAGAACAATAATCAATTGTACAATCAGTTATCACCATCCCCCTCTTTTCGAGGATTTGGATCTCACCACTTGAGTTTGGCATATCACTTCTCTTGATTGAGTTGGATGATCAAGGCTAGGCCCCTATGAATTGGGTAGTCCTACTTAGTTCACAACCCCATTGAGTTCAATGGTCTAGGTCCACCCACCGTTTAATTAGCAAGTCCATTGCCATAGGACCACACTACACCATATCAACGACCGAAACAAGGGACTAAAACTTTGTTTATTCATGGAAATTCTTAAATCCATTGTAACTCAAGTGAGAGGGTACCTAAAGTCCCAATAAAACACAAAACATTTATCATTACAAGTTCTTCAAAATTCAATGATTTCAAAAGGCAAAAATAGCAAACTATATTCGATTTGTCATTTGAAATATCAGACTTGTGGGTCAAACTTGTCACCCGCTGGTTTTCGAGTACAATCGGCAAAGTTGGTGGCTAGGCTCCGCTATCTTGGCCAATTTAAGAGAAAAAAGACAAAAATGTAAACAAAATAAAAATTAACTTTAAAATGTATAAATAAGTTTAGGACCTTTATTAATTCTAAAAGCAACAGTACTAGAATATTTTTTATACAATTTTTAAGCTAATATGGCTCAATCCCAAGTTCGACGCGATCATACCAGCTACCTGCCAGTCCTAGTACCACTTTTGCATTCCAACTCAAACAGCTAATTTTTGAAACTTTGATCCAGATGTACAGCTATTTTACACTATCTTACCACCGATTTATTCAAGATGCTCCCCTCTCTCTCTCCCTCTCTCTCTCTCTCTCACGCACAAAAAACGTACAATATTCATTTTTCCAAGGGTTTAAAGGATGGAAAAACCATCTAGCCATTGTCAACTACAATAACAAAAATTACAAAGAGCTGGAATGACAACAATTCGAGCGCAGGAAATCACTGTACTTTACATTCTGAAACATACCTGCAACGTTTCTTTATGGACTCATGCTATAGCTAACAAAAAAAGCTCAATCTCTCTCTCTCTATATGTTTGGAACCATAGTTCTACTGCTTGTTTAACAAGGAAGACCACAGTAGCTGAATTAACAAATCATCTATAGACAGGACTGCTATGGATACTACAAGAACAAGGGTGCAGGATTCTGCAGTGAGCGTTTTTAACTTCATTTAAGACACCTTCCACTCCTCCCGCATTAGTCCATATTCTACATTTGAATAGTTCCACTGCAAAGTTAAAAGAAACAGAAGCAACCATTAGTAGCGCACTCATAAACAACCTAAGCTAAACTTGTTCATGACAACAAATTCTAGAGCTTCACTGAATCAGGACAATACTTCATGAAGTAGCCACTATCAATCTAAAAGTTGAAGAGAGAGAAACAGAAAGAGAGACCTTTTCAAGAACATTTGCAGCAACATAAAGATTCTCGCATCCCTCATTTAGGGACTCCAACCGTGCTCTGTTGAGTTTGTTTTGGTTCTCTACCTGAAATGCAGATGTCACGACTGACAGGAATAGTGATACTTTACTTCATGGTAAAAAAAAAAAAACAGACGGTTCAAATCAAACAAATGGAGAAACGAGTAAGATTAACTAACACAGATTTAAGGCAGAAAAAAAATTACAAGAAGATGGCAATGGATTTCAAAGTACCCTCAGCCATTATATTTCCCAGTTGAACTAGAAACATATCGGTTTCTCCTTATACATATGCAACGCAGTTTTCTCATTATTTCTTTTAATATTCTTCTCTCCTTAAGAAGAACCAGTATGTAATATAAGGTGGTGGTTTCTGATAACCACCCCTTTAGTAGGGTATTCTTTTGCAGAAAATTAAAAAACCAAAAAGCAGCCCAACAGGCGTTGTTTACCTTTTTACACCATACTCAAACAAGTTGGTTTTACTTACTGTTAAATCAAATTTGTTTGTCTGAATTCCCCTAAGCAAAAGTCAAATATGAGTATAAAATTCAAAAGTCAATGGAAGTTAGATCTTGTTTCAAAAAATTGGGGAGGCTGATAGATCGATATCTGGACAAAAAAAACTCGCTTTCTCGAAGTGATAAATGCCGCTAACCTCAAAAGGTTCCAAGATATAATTCGGTACCGGTGAGTTCATTCACAAGAAACAACCGCCCTAACTAAAATTGAGTCAAAAGAATTTCAAGTCGCACTTTTGAAGATCTTTAAAATCATAGCTTTTCTAATATTGCGGCCAAATTCCAATAATAGTTTTGGGACCACAATTTTTTTTTCATGTCGATGCATCTTGATGTCGAGATGATCAATTTGTTGATATTTGGGTATCAAAACAACTACTTCTAGTAAACATTTAGAGGTAGGCTCAAATTTGATTGTATAGAGCCTCGGCTCTATATAAACTTTTTCCATATTTAAATAATACATGTAAATATTTAATATAATATTTATACATATATATATATATTTGTTTGAAATCAAAATGAACTCAATCGGGAGAATTTAGGTGTGGCACCAATAGACGGTAAGATCAAAGAGAGTAGACTTAGGTGAGCTGGCCATGTGTGGTGCCGACCAAGTACAACACCTATTAAGAGGTGTGAAATACTTCAAATGGAAGGATTTAAAAAGATAAAGGTTAGGACCAAAAGGACATTGTTGGAAGTAATTCGGAAAGCTATGGGGACATATGGCCTCACTGAGGGTATGGACTTTAATTGAATAAAATGGCAAACCAAGATTCGTGTTGCCAACCCCAATTAATTGCGAAAAGGCAATGATGATGATGATATATAATTTTTTTGCCTTTTTGAATCAAGTCCAGTAAGGTCCAGATTCGAGTCCGGGTCAGGGTTGACATATGGCCTCATTGAGGGTATGGACTTTAATTGAGCAAAATGGCAAACCAAGATTCGTGTTGCCAACCCCAATTATTTGGGAAAAAGCAATGATGATGATGATATATAATTTTTTCCTTTTTGAATCAAGTTCAGTCAGGTCCAAATTCGAGTCCGATAACTTCAAGTCTGAGTCAGGGTTCAAATCCCATAAATGATTTTCGGGTTCAAGTCTTGATCCGACCCTACTGGAACCCGACCTGTTGCCACCCTTACTATAGTGATAAGTGCATCTGGCTTTGCTCATAAGAGGGGAACCTTTAATTCACATACTAGAACAGTGGTTTCACTATTTATTGGCCAGCTTTGACTGTGGGTCATGAGTCCCACTGGGTTGGTTTGAGAAGATAGTTGTGGATCACAAATCCTGGCTCTGCTGATGTGCCTTAACAATCACTTTTTTCGACCTATTACCGATCAATTTCTAGAGATATTTCAGAATGTTTTAAAAAAAAACTAAAACTTCAGAAATATTGTTTTGAACTTATTTATTTTCATGTGTTATTTAATATTTTCAGACTTTCATAATTTGTTTAAATTGTTTAAAACGCTCGGGCGTTTTGAAAAATTCTAGAACTTATAGGGGAGTGGAACCCATGTGGGGTGCCCAAGGATCCAGCCCCATCATATTTGGGAACACACGGGGTGGGACTTCGAGCCCACATGGGCCACATGCCACACATGTTTCCTAATAATTTGGAAGATCTCGTGGGGAATCAACTAAGATTTGGCAAATATTTAGTTTGTTACAAGAAATTTTGGAAAAAATCTTAAGGAAAGACATTGTGAGAAAATTGTGGATGTATTGAATATTCTTTCAATCTTTGAATTTGGACCAAGACTCTCTTAACTTTGAATTTCAACAATCTCTTTGTGAGAAAAAAGAAATTCTAGTCAAAATAGGAGTTGAGGTATGATTGGTCCTATTCTAGATTGACTAGAAGTGGATATGGGTCACAGATTTAGGATGGATTCCTTCCCAAAGCATGATGGCTAATTTTAGGGATGGATGGATCTGATTTGTTTCTCTCTCACCTCACAGATTACCACAAAATACTTTGGTCAAATAAAATCCTAATCTAAATAGGACACCCTAGGGCCCTTAATGCCTATATAATGAGGGAAGCCTCCGCATTCTAAGTACCTTGGTTTCTTATACCTCTCTCTCTCTCTCTCTCTGAGGTGCCATACACCACCCAAAAGACCAAGGGGTGGCACGCACCACATAGAACACAGAGAAAATAAAAACCAATCCTAGAGTAGGTCAAGGGAGGTGCCACACAATGCCATGGCCCAAAGTTTAAAAAGGGCTCCTAAGAAACCTCAATTGTTACAACCTATGCTCTCAACCCATAGTTTAGTGATAGACTATTCCAGAGATTTTTCTTGGTTCAATGGATGGAATTGGACCAAATGAACAAGTACACCATCAATTTGCTAATCGAGTATGGGGTGGGCTAAGTCCTAAGGGGGTAACCCTAGGCAAAGATTTAGTAAGTCTTCCATATTTTGTTTACTTTTCGTTCTTGACTCGTATTTGTTTCAGAATTACTTATTGTAAGATTGAATTCAGTTCTTTGAATAAAGTTTATTTTGGCAATAAGATTTAAAGATCTTCGACTATAATAGGTTTATTTATGCATTGTATTGTGGCAATTGTATGTAGAAAACACAAGTTATTAATAAAGACAAAATTTTTTGAATTTATACTTTGGAATTATACATATCCATACTCTTTCATGTATTTCTCTCCGATCACAAACAACACTATGCCTTATGATCTTTGATTGAAATTTTCTTACTTCAGAAGGTCTAAAGTACTCATTTTTTTCAAAACATGATAATTAAGGTCACTACATCACACAAAGTATTTTCCAGATTTTTATACCTGGGAATAAGGCCTAAAGTACTCATTTTCTTCAAACCATGACAACTAACATGACTCAATCTACCATGCCATGAAGAAAAAGGAATCAACAATAAGCAAAAAATAAGAGTTGCCTTTTTCGTTATGTAAAATAAGTTTGACGGATTCCTGCCCACCATTTTAGAACTCATGGATATGTTTTTATTATTAGAAACATGTCTGGTGCCTCCAGAGTCCACCCACCATTCTGTAATGCCCCATAACGCATTAACTTCACGATCATGCAACAAATCTTTCTTTTGCCCTGTTGGCATGACCCAGCTGCTTCTTTCAAATTCTACAAAATTTCTGCGCATGGCTGGCTTTACCACATAAATAGGATACCACGAATTTCTTACCCTTGTCTTGAGGTGACTTTGCTTTTGGAACATTGTTATCCTTCTTTTCTTCTTTCTTCACTTCTTTCTTTTCTTCAATTTTGATTCCTTTTTTTGCCCATGGATTTTTATTCTTCGAACCTTCAATTACGTGGGCTTTGGAGACCAACTAAGACTTAAAACTATTTCATATTTACATACAAAGATCCCTATGGTACATTATGCATGACTGTTTCAAGATTGTGACAACTATAGGCCTTAGTACATATGCATACAGGTAGGTCAACTCAATTATAGGCCTTGGTATGTATACCAATTGATTCCCAGATCGATCAAATGGAGCACATATTGTCTTCAAAGCGACCTTTTCGTTAACAAACTGACAATCGACTTCAGTATGCAAGGTTCTTTAATGAAATACAAGATTTTGAAGCAATATAGATCGCCACTAGATTTTCACAATATAGAGAAATACGAGCTGACACATTAACACCCATCTCCGTAAGAAGAGAACGGAGCCAAATAATTTCACATGTAGCACTTGCATTGCTTGATACTGGGCTTATGTTGAAGACTGTGCTACAACACTGCTTCTTAATCTTCCAGGTGACTAAGTCACCACCCACAATCATTAAGTAGCCAATGGCAGGTCATCTATCAAGAAAACACCTACCTAATCAGCATCATAAAGACGTTCATAAAGGTGACCATGATCGATATAAAGTAGCCCTCTCCTTGGAGCAGATTACAAGAATCGTAAAATAGGATAAACAACATCCACGTGATGGAAGGACTTGCCACGGTTAGAACATATAAAATGTCAAGCTATGTAATTGTCAAATAAGTAAGTCTACCCACTAATCCCTAATATACATCAGGATTACTAAAAGGCGCTGACAATGGATCATACAATTTGTGGCCAACCTCAATGGAAGATTTTGCCGGTTTGGTTCCAAGAATTCCAATGTCATTGAGGAGATCGAGGGTATACTTTCTTTGAGACGAACAACCTCCAATGTCTAGTGTTATACATCATTTTTGACGTACTTAAATCCCCGAGACGCATAAAGAGAGAGCCGGTAGTAATCTGGCCTCGACGGTGCCAAAAACGACACCATACCACGAGAACACTGTAGAAATATAACTGACATTGGGTGACCTCAGAGGAAATGTAAATATGGCTTCAAATTGCATGAGAAGGTAGTTTTGGATGCCTTAAGAACACCCATAAAGTTTCGTTGCGTTTTGACAAGTTTTGAGACAATCAAGACAAAACTCGATTTTCAAATTCAGTTCCTATCATGCAGAAAATGTACCACATTACAACAACCCCATTTTTTGGATCTTAAAAGAGTATCACTCTATCAGACCACCGCCATTGGATCTGAAACGTCGAAAAACCCCTAGATACCAATTTTGGCTCAATCGGACCAACCAAGACCATTCTGGGCCTAACTTACCAAAAAATAGTGGGTTTTACACAATTGCAATGCATCCTCAGTGAACCAGTTTCCATTTATGGAAACTGTGTTTACTCATTTCGAGATGAATTTTAAATGCTCATAACTTGCTCATTTTGAGTCCAAATATGCTTAAATTAGGACGCAAGCTAGATCTCGTCAATATGCTCGCATGGATAAGAAGTAGAAGAAGAGGATAGGGGAGAATGGAAGGTATGACCTGAGAATCGGGTAGCATTCAAGCGTAACCTCTCCTAGTAAGTATTACAGGAGACAAGGGAAAGTACTCGGCTCATAGCCTTAGTACCCGAAGGGTTCAGGAAGTTGTGTCGCGGGTCTTAGCCCGTGACTACGTCACTAACCCGAAAAGCCTTGTAAAAGTGATCCAGTGAGAGAAGAGGAGCGTGAAAGAGACTGAATTAGATAGAAATCTCTCACAGCTCGAACACTATGTAACCTGGTGGTTAGAGTAGTTAAAGGGTTAAAACTCTATGAAAACTGTCTCAGAAGGACCCCAGCCCAAGTAATCGAGCACAAAAGAATCCAAGTCTCTTACGACTCAAAAAACTATGTGACTTGATGGTTAGAGCAGCAACCCAAGAGTTAGAACCCTCAGAACCTATCTCAGGAGGACCCCGCTCGAGTGATCACAGGTGAACGAAGAGAATAGTGAAGAAGTAATGAAATGAGAGTCGGTGAATGAGAGGTTATAGAAAGATATATTGGATGGGAGAGAGAATAGATAAGGATGGATGAGGTGATGGGAGTTAGAAAGAGTGGAGTAAAAGAGTGAGAAATTAGAGAGATGAAGAAATAAGTCGAACCCACCTTTGGCGTAAATCCGTGTCTAGGGATAGATAGAGGTGATGAAAGAGAGAGGGATAAGGGGAGAGGACGGACCCACCAATGGCGCGAGTCTGTGGCTAGGGGGAAGAATTAGGATGAGAGAGGGTAAAACGATAGAGAGGGAGGGACGAGCCTGCTTATGGCGCAAGTCTGTGACTAGGAGGGGGTGAGAGGGTGCGAGAGAGAGAGAGACACACACACACACAGATAGAGGGTAGACGGACTCGCTTAGGGCATGGGTACGTGACTATGAGTGCATGAGAGGGTGCGAGACAGAGAGGAGGGACGGACTCGCCTATGGCACAGGTCTGTGGCATGAGCGAGAGAGAGAGAGCGAAAGCAAGAGAAATAGAGTGAGAGAGTTCGAATGCCCTGGGTCCGAGTGGAGAGACAAAGTGCAAACAAAGAGAGAAAGAGAGAACAAAAAAAGAAAGGGAGGGTGGGAGCTTGGACCTGCCCTGAGTCCCAGTGGAGAGAGAGAGAGATTGAGGGAGGAGTGAGAGTGGACCTAAAGTCGACTCGGGCCTAAGTGCGCCTTCGAGGGTCCCTTTTGCATGCACCTTAAAGAGAGGTCTTGGTAGGCTAATGCTAGGGTCTAGGCACCATGTGTATGGACATTGATGGGTTGGGATAAGCTAAGGTGTAAGGAAGCTATGGTGTATGGATTAAGCTAGGGTGTACGGAAGGTAAGGTGTATAGAGTAAGCTAAGGTATAGGATAGACTAGGGTATATGGAAACTAAGGTGTATAGAGTAGGCTAGTGAGTATGACACAGGTTAAGGCGCATGGAGTATGATAGCGCGTATCGGGTAAGGAATCTGGAGTTCTAGGAAATTAGACGTTTGAAGTTCTAGGGAGTGAGGGGTACCAAGGGTAGTTTCTCTCTCTAGCAATTACTTCTCCCTCGATTTGTATTTGGGATAAGAGCAAAAGACGAAGCTTAAACTCTTTGAGTTCTCCAGCCCTTTCAATTCATCTTCAAAACTCATTTACAGATGACTTCACTTTGCTTATATAGAGGAACCCCTAAAGATAGGTAGATATCCAATAACATTAGAATTGTTAGAAATTACACAATTAACCAAATAAAATATTAATTTCATTTTTGAACGAATGACAAAAATACCCTTAAACAATTTCATGAGATGACAAAACTATACCTCCATGAAGGACCTTTTGCCTGGCCTCGATAGCTTTTTGGACATTTCCAGCGGCAATTTGAGCGATCAAACCTTTTGATCATCTTGAAACGGAGTTTCAAGGAAGAACCCAGAATCCGAGATTCAATTCTACGCCGTTTAACCGCTCAATTTGCCATCGAAAACATCCGAAAAAGCTTCTGACGCCTAGCAATGGCAAACAACCCCCCATGGAGGGATGGTTTTGTCATTTCATGAAAAGTGCATAGGGGTATTTTGCTCATTAGTTCAAAAAACGGGATTAATAGTTTATTTCATTAATTGTGTAATTTCCAACAATTCTAGTGGTTTGAGTATCCCTTAATGTTTTAAGATTACTCAAAATAAGCAAAGTGAAGTCATTTGTAAATGAGTTTTGTAAATCAATTGAAAGAGCTTCAGTATTCTAAGAGCTTAGGCTTCTTCTTTGAATCCAATTCTGAACTCAATGAGAGAAAAGAGAAAAATAATTGCTACAAAGAGAAACTACCCTTGGTACTCCTGACTCCCTATAACCTCAAACTTCCAATTTCCTAGAACTCCACACTCCCTACCCTATACACCCTATCTTACTCCATACACCATAACCTATTCCAAACTCACTAGCCCATGCCATACACCCTACCCCAAACACCTTAGCTCTCTTACACGCTTCCTTCCTCCATACACCTGAGCCTAACCGATATGCCTTAGTATCCATACACCCTAGTCTATCCTATACCCTAGCCTACTCTATACACCCTACCTTCTATACACACTGACCAAATCCATACACCCTAACTTCTATACACCTTACGTTATCCTAACCCACCTAAGTCTATACAACTAGAGACTAGACCCTAGCCTCAACCTACAAGGACCAAGACCTCCCTCTTAGGTGCATGCAAAAGGGACCCTCAGAGACGCACCTAGGCCGGAGTCTACTTTAGGTCCACTCTCTCTTTCCCCCTCTCTGTTTTTCTATCAACCTATAAGGACCAATATCTCTCTCTAAGGCGCATGCAAAAGAGATCCTCGAAGGCACACCTAGGGCCGAGTCCACTATAGGTCCAGTCGCTCTCCTCCCTCTCTCTCTCTCACTCTCTCCACACAGACCCAGGGTGGTCTCGAGCTTCCACCATGTCTTTCTCTCTTTGCTCTCTCTCTTTCTCTCTTTGGTAACTCTCTCATTTCTCCTAAAAGCCATGGACCCACACCAAGGGCGGGCCCATCTCCATCTCCCTCTTTGTCCCTTATTCTCCCTCCCCCACGCCTAAGTCACGGACCCAAGCCCTAAGCGAGTCTCTCTAGCCTCTCTATCTCTCTAACGCACCCTCTCACCCCTCTCTCTCTACCGGGCAACCCTCTCTGACCCATACTTTTCCCCCTAAGCCATGGACCCGCACCATAAGTGGGTCCATCGTCTCCCCTTATCCCTCTCTCTTTCATCACCTCTATCTACCTCCCTATACACACAAACCCGTGCCATAGGCTGGCCAACGCTCCCTCTAATTCTCCTCTCTCACTCTCTCACTCCACTCTCTCTAACTCCCATCCCTCACTCAACGATCTTCATATCCTCTTCTTTCATCCATTTTATCTTATTCACACATTCATTCACTCATCTTTTTTTCATTATTTCTTGATTCTCTCCCTTCACTCGTCTCTTCTCTGATCCTTGAGCACTCGAGCCATGGTCCACCTGAGATAGTTTTTTCGGGTTCTAACTCTTGGGCGGTTTCTCTAACCATGAGTTCACATAGTGTTTTGCGTCGCAAGAGACTTAGATTCTCTTGCGTTCGATCACTCAGATTGGGGTCCTCCTGAGACAGTTTTCTTAGAGATTTAATTGTTAAACTACTCTAACCATCGAGTTAGATCGTGTTTGAGCTGTGAGAGATTCTTATCTCCTTCACTCTCTTCTCTTCTCTCACTGTATCACTTTTAGGAGGCTCTTTGGGTTAGTGATATAGTCACGGGCTAAGTCTCACGACTCCACTTACCAAATCCTTTGGGTACCAAGGCTTTGAGCCTGCTGCTTTCCCTTGTCTCCGGTAATACCTCTTAGGAGAGGTTACACAGGGAGGCTGCCCAATACTCAGGTCATATCTTCACCTCTTCTATCTCATCATCTTCTTCTTTTTACCTCTAAACTAAATTGTCAGCAACCCACTGTTATTTTTCTCTATCCTATCTATCTTTCCCGTCACTCTAGCCTTTAAAACTAGAATCCCTATCCCACACGCATAATTACAAGGAGGTTACCATAGGCGGATTCTAAAAGCAGTCTTTTTGTGAGAGTCCAAGAGAGATATCTATTTCTGAGGGGCCGAATTCAAACAGCACCATGGCACGAGTCTGTATAATAGTAGATCTCCATGAAGAAATGCATGTATCAGGTATAGCATCTACATACATTATCAGTACGTACACTTCCTCTGGTAGATCTCCAGAAAGGCATTCTTCAAGTTTAATTGTTGAACTGGCCATTTCCTATTTAGTACAATAAATGATAGTACCCATACTAATGTCAATTTTGCTACAAGAGTGCAACTTTCCTAATATTCAACACCATATAACTATGTAAATGTTGACATGATTTAAAAATGCGGCTGCGTCACCGTATAATGCGTTATGCGCAGGGCACTGCATCACATGAGGGAACATATGTGATTTGGAGAGATGCGTTTCATCTCTCCACATTTGTGGCCGCTTCCCGCATAGCCCACGTACACACTTAACGAGTGACATGAAAAAAAGCCCTTCGAGAAGCAGTGTTTTAGACTTTTTGAACCGCAAAAAAAGGGTTTTCTTTTTGGGTAATGCAGTCGGGATGACGAGCCCCGACCCATTTTTGAAATCATTAGTGGTTTTTCAAAGCGTTAGGTGAGAATGGAAGCCTAGACCTTAGCTGACATATAGGTGGTGAGACCATCACGACACAACTCCATTCATAAAATATTTGATTTAAAAGGGAGAAACAGTAGCAACAAAAAACAGCCACATCTGTGGCCTTTACTTCATTAAATCAATAAAAAAAGTGGCAGAAATTTACTTTTGTGAAATTCTTTAGATTTTTGTCTTGGTTGATCTTTGTGCATTGATTTGTTTCCTTTAGGCGTTGATTTGATGAAGTTTAGGCAAAGTTTGGACAATAAATCGACAGTTTCAAGGGTCTAGAAGAAATTGATATTTGCTTCAAGAAATCTGTATCTTCTTTTCCTAACTAGAATAATACTTATTTGGGAGGGAATGTCTTCTTCACAATCTTTTAGTAACAAGGATTTGTATGCTTTGTGAAAACACGTGTATGGGGGGTATTTTTCGACAAACAGAGCACTTAACCGATATTTCTGGAAATGTAAGAGCATTCCCACAAGCTACCGAAGAGATAAAAAAGGAAATTAAAATTTACATGGATAGCTTGAAAAAATAAAGAGAGAAGGAAAAAAATGATACAATAAGAACTTATTGATGAAATTCAATTATTTGATTGTCATAAAAATGATGAGGAAATATTAGTAGTTGGAATGAGGCAATGGGGTATTCCAATGTCAAGAGAGATGGTTATATATATTGGTGGTAGTATTGGAGAAAGAACAATCTCTACAAGGGGTCAAAGGATACCTTTTTCACTCCCGAACCCCAAATTATGGTTTAGGAGAGGAGGAATAGCCACAAATAAAAATTGATACAAGAAAGAAGTGAAGAAGAAGGAACGTAAGTATATTGCAAAGTAGTTTTACATGGCTGATATTCCTTTTAATACTACAAGCCTCGATAGTTTTGCATGTAAGGTCCAAGGCAATTGGGCAATTTGGCCAAGGACTTAATCCTACTATGCTTATTGAAGAATGTTGTATCCCATGTTAACAAAATTTTGCTTTCTCAAAGAGAAAGATGGGATAAGTATGGGGCAACTATTATTTGTGATGGATGGTCCCATGGGAAGTCGTGGGCATTCATTAATTTTTTGGTCAACTGTCCAACAGATACTTTTTTTGTTAACTCTGTTGATGGATCAGACAAGTCATATAATGCTACAAACTTATGTGACTTGATGGATGAGATTGTAGAATTTGTTAGAGAGAAACATGTGGCACAAATTGCAACTGACAATGATACCTATTATGCTGCAGTTGGGCGGTTTTTTTCTTTAGAGAGGACGCATATGTTTCAAACTGCTTACACAGCTCATTGTGTTCATTGCATGCTTAAAGAAATAAGTACAACATCTCTATTTAGTGGGGTGATTTCAAAAGCTATGTTTGTTGTTGGATATATTTATAATCACACCATAGTCCATAGCAGGATGAGGAGTCTTACAAAGAAAAGAGAATTAGTGAAACGAGGTGTCACAAGATTCACCACATCATTCTCACTCTTGAAAGCTTATGCAAGCAAAAAAATGCCTTGAGGACCATATTTGCTATTATAAATCAATGGAGTCAAAGTAAGTGGCCAAAGCCTCGGAATGGGAGACACGCTGAACAAATTACGCTCATCCTTTTGGAATCAGATATATCATACATTGGAGGTGGCTAGACATAGTGAGTGCTTCGATTGGTTGATGGTGAAGTGAAGCCCGTCATGGGATACATTCATGAGGCAATGACTAAGGCAAGAGGAGAGATAAAAAAGGTTGTAAAGGATGATGAAAATAAATGCAAAGTTATACTTGGAATCATTGATAGGAGATGGGATAACCAGCTTCACAGGCACCTCCATTCAACCGTTTACCTTCTAAATCCATCTCTTCACTACAAGCACCCAGCCATTGAGTCTGATCGTGTAATAAATCGTGGGTTCTTAGATGTACTTGAGAAGTTGATCTTTTACAATGATATCCAAGAAGAGATCCAGAGCAAAGAATTGAGTTACGTTCAAGTTAGCATTGGGAAATTTTGAGAAAGTGATTGCCACACAAAACAGGGACGCTACAGATCCAGGTAAAGGCCAAACGTACCCTTTCTAATTTCTATTTTGTTTGTTTTAATGTTTTTTACTTGTACAATGCATAGTTCCATTTATATAAATAATTAAATATTTCTTTAAAATATAAATTATAAAATGTTAAACAGCTGCATGTTGGGCATTTTACGGAAGCAAGACACCAAATCTACAACGTCTCGCTATTCGAGTATTAAGTCTTACTTGTAGCTCATCAAGTTGCTAATGCAATTCGAGTGTATTTGAGCATGTAAGTTCCTTAATCCTTATTTCTAAGATTTCTAATTACAATATTCTAAAATCTAACTTATCTAAGAAGTTTAAACGCAAAAAATAGAAACAACTTGATACTTTTGCTTCTTTCCTTGTTTTCTACCATAGCTCCAAAAAACATAATGGGTTGGAGCAGAAGAAGTTGAATGATTTGGTTTATGTGCGGTATAATGAGCGGCTTAGAGCGAGGTATCAAGAGCATATAGATCTCAACCCTATTCAATTGTATGAAACTGAAAGTGATTGCACAAGTGAGTGGACCAAGGATGCACGAGCAGAATATGGGTTTGCAGGTGAGGATCTTACTTGGAATGATGGTGACCTAGCCAAAGGGGCTAATGACGAAGAACGGCCTAACACTAGAGCACAAAGGAGTAGAGCTGGGTCCAGTCGTACATAAGCTCCAAAGGTCGAGGAGGAAGAAGAGGCTGACTCAGAGGAGACCAAGAAAGAAGAACAATATGTGGAGGCTGCCGAGGATGATAGTGATAACGATGATGTACATGGAGACTGTCAAGATAACTTCTCTTAGTAGGATTTGAAATTTAGAATCTCAAGACATGAGAAATGATGATGATCTGTCTTGAGCATGACTTTCGAACACTTTAATTTTGTAACTATAACGTTTGTTGTTGCAAATTAGTGATTATAATTGTTGAATGTTTTATGAAAGCTAGTTTCAAAATTTCTAAATTCTATTAGAAAATACTGGATACAAAATCGCCAAAAGTTAAGACTTTTGAAGTTAATAAATAAACCAAATACTTACAATCACATAAACCACCTCCATATTTTCTCTACACATTAAATATGTTTTTTATATTTTTTAGAATTTTTTTTATACTTAGTGAGTGCATCGTGGTGATGCACCCGCATCTGGACTGCATCGAGCAGCATCGGCCAGGCCAACACATCGGGCCGCATCCCACATCTTAAAACACTGCCCTAAACCACTAAACAAGCTTTGCATCGCTCAATCAAACTATCTGGTTTGTGCTTCATGGTAAACACCCACCTGCATCCAACCGCATGTTATCCTTTTGGCTAATCAATTATACCGCAAGTTCGTTGCTTCTCTATGGCGATCAATTCCTCTTTCATGTTTGTTTCCATTGTGGATGAGCCAACGCATTCGTAACTTTGGTGGGAATGGTAACAGAGGAAGTATAGCAAAGGTATGCACGAAAGGAAGGTGAAAGTGAAGCATCAGAAACAAGCTTACTAATTGGATGAGAAATCCTTTTCTCTTTTCTTACATCAATAGGCAAATTGAACTTAAAGGCCACAAAGGAAAAGGAGAAGGGGTACATGACAAGTCAATGACTTGAGGCTTATCATTTACATCAAATTTTCCCTTGTTCTTTTTCCCTGTGTACATATTCAGCTGTGTCTCAGTGGATTCCACATGTTATTTGGTCATCTCACTGGAACTATTTGTGATCATTAGAAGAGGAATAGGATAGTCATGATTGTTACATGACTATCACAACCTATTATGCAAGATTACAAGAAATGCATGATCTTACAACAATAATCCATAACAATTATTGTAGGTTTAATGGGCGTGGGGCCTATAATACTCACCACAAACACCATTTAATCCAATTTCATTTGCTGTAATTTGAAAATCAAAGACTGGAACCAACACCGATCACTCCTCTATAATTTTAAAATTTAGATATCTTCTCATGAGATACTTTTGCCAGCATTCTCCTCTCTATATTTTGCTTCCAAAGCATCCTACAGATCCTTTGTAGTTGGTATTCCTCAGTAAAGATCAAACGAAGGATAACTCCACGCATTCAGGATATACCCTTTACATATACAATTATCTGGATCTCATTGCTGTTTTTAATTAGGAAAAGGTGTCAACACAAAGTTAAAACTTTGGAGGGATGCTCTAGAATCTAGAAGTTTTAAAATTAGTCAGACAAAGATACATTATATGGAATGCAAGTTTAGTAATAATAGGAGTAGAGACGAAAAAGCAGTTAAGATTAACGGCCAAGAAATACCATAAAGAGCACACTTTCAATATCTTAGATCGATAATCCAGAAAATGGAGAGATTGAGGAAGATGTTGCACATAGAATTAAAGTTGGCCAAAAGAAGTGGAGATGTGCAACCGAAGTTTTAGTGATTGTTGTTCGCAATATGGCCTTTCAAGGCTTAATCCCAAGAGTCTTTCGCTTAGTGGGGAGTGAGTGAGATAGATAGAATATGGGTACTTTGTGAACTGGGGTCCAGATTCTCTTACCCCGAGTACATGAGGCACTAAGAGTTTATATTTTGAGAAATCAATTTCCCGAGGAGGTGTGAGGGTCACTTCCTAGTCAGGAATTTTAATTAGAATGCCTCATGATTAATTGCGATTATCCAGGGCTAGAAGAATCCAATTAAGTAGTATAGAGCCCGAGTGCTTGTGAGAATCCAATTGAGTAGTAGAGACGAAGAAGCAGTTAAGATTAACGGCCCAGAAATACCATAAAGAGCACACTTTCAATATCTTAGATCGATAATCCAGAAAAATGGAGAGATTGAAGATGTTGCATATAGAATTAAAGTTGGGCAAGCGAAGTGGAAATGTGCAACCGGAGTTTTAGTGATTGTTGTTGGCAATATGGCCTTTCAAGGCCTTAATGCCAAGAGTCTTTCGTTTAGTGGGAGTGAGTGAGATAGAGAGAATAAGGGTACTTTGTGAACTGGGGACCAGATTCTCTTACCCTGAGTACATGAGGCACTAAGAGTTTATATTTTGAGAAATCAATTTCCCAAGGAGGTGTGAGGGTCACTTCCTAGTCAGGAATTTCAATTAAAATGCCTCATGATTAATTGTGATTATCCAAGGCTTGGAGAATCCAATTGAGTAGTATAGAGCCCGTGTGCTTGTGAGAGTCCCTATATGGGATGGTCAAGACTCATGGGACATGAATTTGTAACCTGACACGACACCATTCCATGGAAAGTGCGCTTTCATTCGGAAGGGAAGTCACTCTTCTTAAGTTTTATCCAACTTAGAATAGTCAGTGCACATGTGTAATGAGAAGACCCATATATTTCAGTAGGAATATGTCCCACAGAAGTGCGCCTGCAAGCTATTGAGAACCTGATGATGGGAAGCTCTGCCTCAATGACTTTGACGTGTCCAATTATATGTCCATGCCATTGATTTTAGAGCATAGGTGCATTGGGACAACTTGAGATACAGCAGAACATCATTCAATGCTAGCCCGATAGAGTACATTGATACCTAGAATCAAAGCCGCGAGATCTCACATACCTTTTGTCCGATTTTACTTTAATGAAAAATGATGTAAAAAAGTTTAAATATGATTTAAATATTCATTAGAATTTTTTGAGAACTTTTTTGGATTTTTTAAATCACCAAAAATGTGATTTTCATAATTGTTTGGGCTTATTTTCATGTAAAGACGTCCAAGTGGATGCCATGTGGCCATAGGGTGGCCACGTGGCACCAGGGACCCCTCAAGTTGGGCCCCCCTTGTTTGGGTGCAGATTCCCATGCTGGAATACCCTATGGCACTTGGTCACTTATCTTTTTTTATTTATTTCAAACCTCGAGTTGTATTGTCATTTTGGTTGCTACATACCAGGAAAGCTGAAAGGCAAGTTTTATAGGACCACTATAAGACCAGTTTTACTTTTTAGGGTGGAATGTTCGGCAGTCAAGAAACAATATATCCATAGAACGAATGTAACTACGAGGAGGATAATGAGATGGATGAGTGGCAAGACAAGGGATAAAATTAAAAATTAATACATTCGAAAGAATTTAGGTATGGCATAAATACACGATAAGATGAGATAAAGTAGACTTATGTGGGTAGGCCATGTGATGCGCCTACCCAATACAATACCTGTTAGGAAGTAAAGTTAGTTCAAGTGGAAGGCTCAAAAAGGACAGGGGGTAGACCCAAAAGGACATGGTTGGAAGTTGTGAGAAAAAATATAGGGACTTATGGCCTCACTGAGGGTATGGCTCTAAGTATAGCAGAATGATGGACCACGATTCATGCAGCCGACCCCAATTAGTTGAGAAACGACTCTGACTATGATGGTGATGATCGTGGTTTCTTCAATACATAGTCCACTTTGAGGTCCTCAGCAAGAACTGGACCATGGACTGCCGCCTTCCAAAATCGAGTTCAATAAAAATTGATCCAACTTTACAAAATCTTGGGGTAATGCTTTCAGCAAGTTTCCAATAGCCATTTAATGAAAGTTTCACATCAAAATTGTTGGTTTTAATTTGCCTTTAATCAACTTTTTTTGTCTAAATCTCCCCTTAACAAGAGGCGAATATAAGTATGGACTTCAAAATTAAATTTCCAATTAACCCATCAAATGTTAGATCCTATTTCGAAAAATTGAGACTGATAGATTGGGATTTGGAGCACGAGAAAATTTTGCTTTCTTCAACTGATAAACTCCCCTAACCCGAAAAGGTTCCAAGTTACAATTCGATACCGGCAAGTTCGCTGACCAGAAACAACCCTGACTACAATTGAAGCGAAAGACTTTTGAGTCACACTTTCGAAGATCTTTAGAATCATAGATTATCTAATCCTGCTTCCAAATGGTATAATAGTTTAGGGACCTCAATTTCAAACTAAAATAGAAGGTCAATGGTCCTCAATAAAATTTATAGAGCTTGTTAAAATCGATTTCTTCAAGTCCCATGCTTCCCATTATTATCCGTTTGGAACATCCTTCATTTTCCTTTTCTTCTTCCCACACCCCTCATTTTTTCACCTCTCACCTTGAATATGAGTACACAAACTAATAAAAAAAATCACCTCGGGTGACATTGTTGAGAGAGAGGGAATAAAACCGCGAGTAAAGACAAACATCAAAGAGCGAAGAGCCGCATCAAAGTGATGTGGCTTCAAGCCCTTCAAGCTCTACATGACAATAAAAAAAAGGTTCACAAAATAATATAAAATCTACAAATGAGGGAATAATATGTGTGAGTGTGTGCTTGATGGTTAGAACACATAAACAATGGGACAGTGAAGTTCACTGTGGCAAAGAGCTTACTGTGGTGAAATCAAGTTCATCGGCAAAACGTTTTCGCCTAGGTGAAGATATATACCACAGGCACATAACGAATTTAGTGACCCAACAAAGAGCAAAAAAACAAACATAAGAAAATTTTTGTGGTAGCTTACCTATCCCTATTCATTTTTCCTATTTAATTTTGCATGCAAACAAGGTATGCTTCAAGCTTAAATAAACACCTTATGTTCATGCCTAGGTAACACTTGTATTGACTACAATACTAATTTTGTAAATTTATAAAGTAGGAATTCTTGCATGATCCATAAATTAGAAACACTTTCATCAGTTTAGGAACAGAATTATTAACCACTAACCATGAAACAAGTATATATATATATATTAAAGAGGGAAAGGAAACAAGTTTCTCATTTTAAAGGTTCAGACTCTCCTCTCCATTTATCTTACCCTTTCTAGCCTGCTCTTTAAGTAAAGGATTTCATCCTTCTTTTGTCTTGTCAACTGTTCTTTCACAGTATCAAATGATTTCCTGCAACAAGGAGCAATCCAAATTCCCATAAGGCATTAAAATATCATATATAGACGAAAAAACAGTTCTATTTCTAATAAACGAAGAATCAGCTCCCACAATTGTGAAGAACCCCAATGACATGTATTTATGGATACTTTTAACTCCTCTCACAGACTTTAGGATCAAAAGAAATGATTCGACAGTTTGCTCCAACCAAATAGGTCCCAGATCAAGACAATAACTAAGTAGAGAGAGGAAAAAAATAGCTTAAAGCTTTTTTTAGGAAATGTGATATCTGAAGTTTGTGATAAAGAAATAGGATATCTCCATCCTCATGTGACTCTTCTAGATGGCCGATTGACCATATTAGCCCTCTTTTGTATTTTGGGAAATTTATCAAAATATACGCTTAGGAGATGAACAATTTAACACACTACCCATTTTTAACTATTCTTGCTCAAGATCATGTGTTTTTTTATAAGTATTTTGATATTAAATCAAAAGATATGGCTCAAGTGTTAGATTGTTCATCTCTCATGGATAATGTGATAAATTTCCCTCCCCCCCCCCCCACCCCCCCCCCACTGATATATATATAGGAAAAAGAGATAGAGAGCTGAGTGCTTAGACACTGGGTGGGCGTCCAAGTCTCAAGGCATCCCAGACGAAACATAGAAGCATATATGTACGGTCTAAAGGCATGGAAGTGTATCACTTTTTCTATACTTATGCATTTACATGTATTCTATAAAATACTCGAATATCCATAAAGACCGTAAACTAAAACGTTTCTATACTATGAGAAGATTTATCTTTCTTACAAGGAGGTCACAATTACTCTTAACCATTAGATGTTAAATTTGGCTTAGGGTGTGCCACAAAATCCAAGAAATTTTTCTCGCAATTATGAATCTAGTCAATGACATTTCAACGACGATTTGATTTGAAATCTAACAAACCAGAATGATTTTGAGGTCCTTGTACGAAAAATAAATGATCACTTTGTATACTTTCCCAAACTAAATAACTTAAATACAAGACCACAACCACATGGCCAGACTCCACAGTCCATAGACTTTAACTCCATATAGTGTGCGAAATACAAAAATCCTAAGTTCATGGCCACAATAGAATAAGAACTAAGAAAGTCATAAAAGTAAAATGATACAAAACATGAAAAGAAATTTAAGAAGAATTTAGTCTTTAATCATCATCTTCTTCAGAATCATTGACATTCTCTTGAGCACCTCGATCGGATTCCAAACCATCATCATCACCACAAATCACAAGTATCATCCTTTTCAACAAAATGACCCTCCTACTCAATTTCTTGAGAAAAGGGACTCCCCTATCTTCCTCCTCTCCTGTGAAATAGGAGTGGTGGTCATTGATCCCATGACCCTCCTTGAGTTGGAAAACTACCTTAAAGCCTCCTCAACCATGTCCCAAGTCAAACCCTCAATAAGAAAGACATCCTCAATCCCAAGGCCTTCAACCATCCACTCCTAGGCATCATCCAAGTCTTTGGATGCAATGGGATTCCCCTTCTCATAAATTATGCTTGACAAAAACAAAATTATTGAGCGGAGCCTCTCTAGCTCAAGCATCTTTGTTCTCTTTGTATGCACCTCTTGGAAATGTATGTGCCATAAACTTAGACAACTAAGTAATACTTCAAAAACATAAACCACTAAATATAACATCATCATCATATGAGCTTTATCCCAACTATTTAGGGTCGGCTAAGAAATCAAATAATCTATAAACTTACAAATACACTACTTAATTAAGGTGTTTGAAAGACAATTAACCTTATGAGAATTAGTTTATCTTATCATAAATTAATATATTATGCATAATATTACTTATTGATATATTCTGCAAAATATTATTCGATTAATTATAAAATATATACCTTGTGCTTTATAATAATATTCCTTAATTATTGATTGTTTTGGTGATTTTCAACAAATGACAATGAATAAAGTAAAAGGATTTTACAATAAAATATATTTATATTAAAATACATTTAACTATTCTTTTTTACATAAACACAAATGTACTTAGCTTTTTTATAACAAACGTTGATCCGTGAGATTGCGTAGGACATTTACACATTTTTAATTGAAAAATATAATTTCCTCCTTTCTCTCAAACCCTCTTGTCCCCTCTCTCTAACTTTCGACCTGCTGAGCTCCGTCCCCCTCTGTTTAACTTCTCTCCCTAACCGGCACATGAAGCATACACCAGCCACATGCCAACACTAACAGATAGGTAAGAGAGAGAAGGGTTCTTGGATATAAGAGAGGGATTACGTTGGTGAGGTTTGAAAACCCATCTGTCATGCTTTCAATAATAGTTGCAACTTTCAACTCATTTCTCTCTCTAAGGCTCTTTTCCTCAACAAGAACACCATCTCCTCTTTCTAACCTCAGCTTACAACTCTTTCTCTCTCTAAACCTATCTTACCCATAAAAACACAAACCCCCTATCTCTCTCTAAACCCACCCTACGACCCTTCTCTCTAATCCTCTTGGATCTCAATACAATGCTAGTCTTTCTAACCTCTTTCTCTCTATTCTCCTACCCACCAACCACAAAATCCCCTTCTTTATCTCTCTAACTTGGTTCTCTCGCTTTTTCTCTAAAAAACACAAACCCTCTCTTGTCTATCTAACCCATGAAAAAGGTGGCTCTCTCTCCCAAGACTCCAACTTACAGCAAATTAATGAATAAGTCTCTCTCTCTCTCTCTCTCTCTCTCTCTCTCTC
>NW_006499913.1:2975705-3001998 GCF_000471905.2 Amborella trichopoda | reverse complement strand
ATATATATATATATATATGGGATTCACTGTTGTACGCCCATATGCGAATGCCCCAGATTGAATCTAGGCCATTCTGTGGCCGACCTGATGCTCACAGATGTCTGATGGTACTTTAATTTTAAAGTTTTTTTCTACAAATCCAAATCACTTGAAATTTTAAGTGTGTGTTCTTCTCATCAAGGTACGCTTAATAAAAATATAAAAATAATAATTCGCAAAAAAAGCATTTGACAAAAATACCCCAAGAAACGTTTTAGGGGTATTTTGGTCAAGTTTAAATTTTTTATTGATTTGCTTATTTTTGAAAAACACACGCCTAAAATTTCAAGTGATTTGGAATTCGAAACACTATCAGACATCGATGATCATTAGATCGGCCCAGATTCAATCTAGGTCGTGAGCGTTTATTAGAGCAATACGCACCTGGGCGCACAGGATCTTTTCCCTTATATATATATATATATATATATAATTCATATTTTTATTGAATGTCATGTGTCCCTAGCTCCTTGCCTTTATATGCAGAATAGATATGATATAACGAACATAGACGCATGCATGGAATTTTTGACAATAGGATCCTAGCTGTATCAGTGGCCTTTAACATGAGCAAATTTTTTGCCAAGTTCCTATGGACTAGCGTTAATTTCTACATTTCTTCATGTGTACAAGTGTTAACATGAGTTGTAATGTCATTTGCCTAGTAAACATTAGTGAATATATGTTTTGGCGTTCGTTCAACATAATTTACAAACTTCCTTTCCCAAAGCAGCACATTTCCAAGAGTTCGTTTGCTCAAGCATGACTGACAAAAGGCTATGAGCTCTGTTCAAGAAAAAAAGTAAAACAATAAATCGACATTTTGCAGTCAAATGCTTGTTGGATTCTCGATGTATTCTGATGATTAACAGCAACTTGAATTGGGTTAAAGCAAAGAAGCATTAGCAGATAGCTTAATTCTCAAATAGATGATTTTATGGCAGTAGACACACGCTTCACCTTGAATTGTTCTAATGACAGTCCAAATCTAACATTCAGATTAGAACAATCCATAAATTGTCAAAGATAAACAGGAAGCATGTGTAGTGTTTAGCATTCTGACAATGTGGTGTTAAGATAATTCAATGAAATCTACAATGATATGTGCTTGATGTAAATGTAACTTACTTTCATTCGGTATACAAAGTTCATAATCAAGAAGCACAATGTCTATGATACAATGGTGCCAGGCAATCAATTTGTTCAACTTTGTAAGTAAAATCTCGGAGGACAACTAATAAAGTACAAGCCGCATATGCATGTATGTCTTTGTGAAAAAATGCAATCATTTATAACTTAATATCTGTAGAAACAATCGCTTATGTTAAAATATCACCTTAAATGCTTGACAGAGAAAAACAAGTTGTGGCATAGGTAGAGAGGGATAGAGAGGAAGCAAAAGAAGAGTGATGTTACCCCTAATTCATTCATAAAGTAATATTGTATTTTGCTTAGATTCATGTGGCCGACCCTTACTATTTCATCATCATCAATATCATAATCATCATCCGAGCCTTATCCCAACTATTTCATGATTCGTGTGGCCGACCCCAAATAATTGGGATAAAGCTCGGATGATAATGTTGATGACACAAGTAGATTAATATGTTGGTTACCATAGCTAAAGCAAGCTGTGTGTAGTAGTTTGAATTCCAAAACTAAGGTGAAAGAAGTATAAATAGACATACCTGTGTCTCTTTACAGATAGACTCAAATTCCTCCTGTAATATTATTCGAAGGATAAGTTCATGAAGAATTTAAAACATGCAATAGCTTAGTCAAGACTACAATAATTGACCATAGCTTAGTCAAGACTACAACATATATAACATATATGTATATATATATATATACATATAAAGGCAAATTATGATTACATCACATGTTCAAGGAAGAAAAGACAAAAAGTAATACAGCCACGATAACCTGCCCATGAAAGTTAGAGAGGAAATTTGACGAACAAAATCAAATTATAATTAGAATATGCCCCTGCTGGGAGAAGCATTGAATTTAATAGAAAAGGAGACCAATAAGCCCCTCAGAGTTTCGAGGTTCTTTCCAATGAGAAAGCACTCAGTTCTAAGTGGATTGTCACTCACCACTTGATCCCTGACAAGTGGTTAATCATCTGTATCACCTCTAGAATAGCTACTCGCAAACTTGAACAACATTCAGAAATTGGGATCGAAAATTCCTTTTTATTTTTCTTCTCTCTCTCTCTCTCTCGCTCTCTGTTGGAGTAGGGTGGGGAGTTGGGTTTTGGGGGGTTGGGGAGTTGGGTTGTTGGGGGGGTTGGTTTATCTCAATTTGCAAGAGAGGTGCAATAAATAGGACATGAGCAAAAGAATAAAGAAGAAAAGAAAACTGAAGGATAAAATGGCAAAAAAGCATCCTAGATCAAGAGAGTTAACAAGGCAATCCCCATGTAGTGAAGGCATCCATTCCACAACAACTCATAGCATTTTGATGGAAACTATTGTTATTTGCATCCAATTTTACAGCTATCCTTAAAAAATCATGAAATTAATCCAAATATACACCATGTCTAACGAAAATCATGAACATAATTCAATAGTTATGAAGCTTAAGAACCTTCCAAGTTTTTGGACATTAAAGTTCAAAGCCAAGGAGTTTGTACGATACAAAGAGTATTTACTTTGGACCTCAACCAGTTACCCTAATCCCTATAACACCATTATCATGGCAACCGCTCCGCAATTACCAAGTCTTAAGCAAAAATGAGACGACTAATAAAATTGATATTCACAAGCTTACTTTCTTTCTTTTCTTTTTTTTTTTTTTACAGCAATGATGGAGCAGTATCTACTAACCTAGAGCTTAAGAAAATCTGACAAAATGGATCCTTACACTTTAACATCGATCAGGAACACAAGATCTTATTCTGGGGTTCCTAAAAACATACTTTATTACATTGTCACCCAGGCGTACATCTGATCAGTCTTATGAATCAGATCCGTGAGCCCCTTAGACAGCATGTCTCCGACATCTTACAACTTCAATTGGAAAGAAGGAAGTAATTTCTCAATAAACCTAAATATCTCTTCAACGCATTTAAGATTATTCTACAGTTTCATGGCTAAAAGCAAGCCTATATCTCCAATGTAGCCTCAGATTCTCCACTGCCTAGAGATGGCATGTATATATTAGTTTCTTTTCCTGTTGCATTAGTCACAGTATATTACCGGGGCTAACCAAAGATCAGCAATCCTAAAACTGTTTTTAAAAAAACCATAGTGTAATTCAAAATTTCAAAATTATGAAGTGATTCCATGCACTACCTCTGGTAACCAGATAACAACAGTAATCCAGTATTGAATTCGATATTTTCCAATATACACATTCATCCCATTTCTCCCAACAAGTTACTCTTATTCTGGTGCATTTCATGTTACTGACGCTATATGTCCATTTAAAATTTTCCACGAAAAACTTCTAACAGCATTTGGACAACAACTGTAATGAATAATCAACTACCAAAGATCCTACTCCTATTCAATATAGTCCTTAATTATATATAGGTCGAGTGACACCATATTGTTTATGTTTTCAATAGTCACAAATCACAGTAATATTCCAATTGCTTATATACAGGCCACAATCTAATTTTATACAGTCAAAATAACTATTACGCCTGACTTCTAAAGTTACTAAAATCCCCTGAAGAAGAGAGTGTGAAACAATATAGGATGTGTAAATACACATAAAATAAGCACAAATATGGTCAAATGTATTGGCATGTACCATGCGAGTATAAACTCATCAATGGCAAGATGGATATTTTGACTACCATAACCAAGAGAAGATTGTCCAAAGCCAGCAGATCATACATGACCTTAAAATTCAGTAAAAAATTAGATATGTTGTTATGAATTATGCAAAAAGCAACTTCATCAAAACTTGAACAGCTCCATCCACAATGTTACCACTTACTATTGCATACCACATTACAGTGGTAAGATATCAGCTGTATCCATTGGATGTTATTGATCAGAACAGTGAAAATTCTCAACCATTCAGATCTTAACGGCACAATTTACTTTTAATGAATGTTTGTCACATGTTCAATAAATTGTCCGTTTCTAAAGCATAAGTATTGCCACCTAAGCATCTCGGCACATGGACTCAACAACCTGATGGCTTTGCCCACAATAAACACAAAGCATAGCTGAACTTTGATGTGCCAGAAAATGTAAGAGTACCTCCATACTTTCATGCATAGATGTGATGACCTGAAATTTGAGGGAACAGAAGAAGTGTGACTCATCATTCATAAATGGGAGCAAGGGAAATAAAGCAACCTGTCGACTCAAAACCCTTTAACAAAAGATTCTCCAAGATAAAACTATTCGAAGTGGATATCACAACATGGCCATATCAGAGTCATACAATTGACTTTTTTTATACGTGACTCAAAATGCTTTAAGATATCAAAGGACTTCCAACAAAAGATTCACCATTTCAAGCAAACCAAATGTAAAAGCTATCAAGAAAACAGAAATGTTTGCATTATCTTTTCATATGCAAGTAACCTAGCAAGAATTAATAGAGACCAAAGGATAATAATTTTGTAAAGAAATAAAATGTAACTAAACAAAATTTAGCAACGTCAAAAAATATAGTTAAGCAAAAGCTATTCATGCTTTAGAAAGAGGCAACGAAATAATGACCGACTTCTGAACGCATTGACACCATAAGCGAACCATATTCCATGAATTTCGTTTGTTTACAGAACTCCTTTTTCACAAATTTCCGTGCCAATGTAACAATTTTATAATATTTCTTTTCAGGTTATGTTTTACAGATTAGTATTTCACATTTGCTATTTTTTATGAACTCAAAAGCATTCACTCCCAATAATTCATTGGCATTCCGAATTTCTCATCTCATCCATTTCAGGTGTCTATGGGTGTTTGTTTTTAACACTCACCACCACCCTCCATCCCCAAACAAAAATTGATAAAAAAGAAATGGCATCAAAATTCATTTTCATTTGGAATTATCATCTTCAAGGAAATAAAACAGCTTTCCATAGCATTGCTTATGCAAGAGTTACTAAACAAGTAATCAATCATATAGATATTCTATGATTTCCAGATGTAGTCTAATGTGGAAAAGATGATTATTGAGTGCATTGCAGATTTGCAAATTGTAGGTAACCCATTTCCATATTACCGAAATTAATCCATTAGTGAATCAAGACCCCAAATCACTTACAAAGTACCATGTCACTTTTAAAGAAAATGCCAGTTGTTACTATCATTGTGTAGAAAACCTTTTAGTTAAAACTGGCTGCCCTATTACCATTAAAAAATCCGAACATCTATTTACTGTTAATCCATTAATTATCTACTAGTGCATGTCATAACTATGGAAACTTAAGTAACAGAAGCCACCAAATATTAAAATGGAAGTGTCCATGAGTCAACACACACCTGCATGAATAGCTTATGCAGAGCTTTTTGTTCCACATTGCTAAATGTTGAGAAAACATTGTAAAACTCCTACAAAATTTGAGAGAAACAATTTATTTCCTCTGACAAATATATGGAGCAACAGGAAACCAAAATAACAAAAATATTGCACGTACAGGAAAAAAACTTAATGAATTTATGAGAAACAAAAGAGAAAACAATAAAAAGATATCCATAGCAATACCATTAGATACTTGAGAAATTGAATTGCTATAAACAACGCTGTGATGTTCAGAATAAATACGGTTGACTATCAAATGAAGCTACATGATAGAATATAAACAAAAACAGTTTTCATGAATAATGAAAATCAATAAATCATGAAAATCAATAAATAAGTGGATGAAGAAGAAATACTAAAAAACATAATGATGCCCAGAAAAGATAAATGGGTTAAACATAACTCAAAGGTCAAACGAAACAGCAAAATAGCACATCAACAGAAAAATGAACTGTGTTAAAAATGAAATGTGATATAATTAGTTAAAATAAATAAAAAACAATAAACAAAAAACAACACAAATATAAAACTCTAACGACCCAAGCTAAGAAACAAAATAGTGTCAAACAGTTCCCAAGCAGAAAGAATAATTGGTATTATTGGAACAACTAATTTACCATGATATTCACATGTGAAAAGAAAATGGACCCACACTGCTGACTCATGCAAAGTGTTGAATAGTCATGTAAGGCAATCAATAGTACATAGAGATGCATCACTACATATAAACTATACTATGGGGAATCAAAAGGGTGAGGGGCAGGCAAGGCACATTGGTGGTCAAGTAAGAATCACTTCAAACTCTAAATATTTGCGACTGTGTTTAATCTACAAACTATAAAAACTTGCACAACAGAATAACTGCTCAATGCTATTGGGATTCAAGACTTGAACATAAGTTAAATCACATAGTAAAGGACTAATATGGTCTCCAAACCATCTGACTAAGCCAAAACAAACATCATTATAATCATCGTCATCATCATCGTAGCTTTTTCCCAATAAACTAAGGGCGGCTACATGAATCCCGGTCCGTCATTCCGCTCTATTAAAGGTCATACCCTCAGTGAGGCACCTCTTCCAAGTTAAGAAGGTAGATCGACCATCATATAAAGAAGGCAAGGGTCATACCCTCAGTGAGGTCATAAGTCTATATCTTTTCGAACTACTTCCAACCATGTCCTTTTAGGCCTACCCCTTGCTCTTTTTGAGCTTCCACTTGAACTAACTCGCACGTCCGAGCCAAAATAAACATAACAAATGAAAAGAAACAATATAGAATTTTCTTAGGAACAAAATATAGATTATTTATTTTTACAATCTTGAGGACGTCCAAGCCCGAGTAAAAGAGGTGGATTGCGATATGTAACAACCAACATAAACTTTCCCACATCTTATCATAGCCAACCCCAATTCATTGGGATAAGGCTTGGATGATGATGATGATAAATCTTTAAATGCTTTTTAGATATGTGATGCCTTGTTCTAATGATAAATCAAATTAAATCAACAAATATCCAAGTACATACAAAGTAACTCCAGAGCTTCTATTTCTTTTACGCCACCCAAGCATCATTGTATAAATAGAACTTTTCATTAAAAATATAAAACAGACAAAAGGTGCAGGTTTTGATATTAGAAGTGCTGAATTGCTGATCACAAGTCCATGTATAGGTATGTTATGCGGATAAATGCATTTTGCAAGCAGGACAAAATGTGATGTAGTTATTTTGCTACTTGCCAATGTTTACTTCCTGAACAACGCAACATTCAGCAATAAATAAATATAAACAAGAATTAGGCATTTGAACCCACAATTTGGCTGTAACATACCTAAAATGGATCAGTCACAATAAACAACAGTATAAACACTTGCTTGCATAAAAACAAATTTATCAAATAGTATACAAATTGGTTACCAGAACTACCGAAAGGAGGGGGAGGAAATGGAAGTTTTGCGATAATCACCTCCTTTTGGCATGCAGTCAAAATAGGACGAATAGCCAATTTAAAAGAGTCTCGCAAATTTGAAGCTCTTGAACTGAAGGGAAGCTGAACTTTTGAGCTCATTGCATGAAATTGACACAAAAGGGAGCCAAGCGCAAAGAATTATCTGGAATCAAAATATCAAGCATCATATATTGTGAAGGAAACATCATGTGATTCAAATTCACAATAAGAATATAACTAGAATGAGTTCTACTTTTTGCTTACCTTGATGAAAAACGCTTGTATAGAGATGAATCCCAAAATCAATATGCAAACAAAGGCTCCTTCTTTACTCTAAATCTATGATCAAATATACTAAACAAAAACACGTATGAACTTAAGTACACTAATTAAGGCTTTTAGAGGTGACAAACTATTTCATCATCATCATCATTAGAGCGTTATCCCAACTATTTGAGGTGGGCTAGATGAAAAATTATTTGAAAAACGAATTTATCACTGTAAACAAACAAAAAAATTCATGCCACCAGATTGCATTCTTTCCAATTCGTTTCTTACAAAAGTCAAGTAATAGAAAGTGACATTACCTTCAGAAGAATTTAAAAAAAAGAGTAAAAGACATTTTTTCTTGGATTTAATACACATTTGAGGTCTCGAGAAAACAAGGAATTCAATTGCACATGAGCTAAAAGAAACTATACCATATAAAAATTGAACTCCAATTATGAGGAAGATTAAACAACAAAAAAAAAACGGAGAAATCAAACTCGTGGGTACGAAAAGTAAAAGAATGGGATAAAAACTAGGCCTTTCATTTGAATGTCATAAAGAACAAAACCCTAATGGGTAGCTTGGGACCTTGTGTACAAGAATCCTTGGTTTTTCTCAATACCTAGTTTTGCGGATTCGGACATATATGAAATTTGGTTTTGAGCACAATGATGTGTGACTGGCTGCTAGAAGAACCCAGTATATATAAAAGCTGGTATTTTACACTGTTTGGCAGCATGAAGATGAAAACCAATTTTTGGTTGTTTGGTGTTAATGCAATTTAACCGTTGATTCTATAAGTTGATGATTCTGTACTAACACATGGACAATTAAAAATATATTTTGGGAATAAGTTGTCCATAATGTAAGGAAAAAATTAGAGGGTTCGTATCATATTTTCCGGTATTTTTATAGGTCGAATTACTATTCTTTCTCTCGCTCTCATTCTCTCTCTACATAAAAGAACTGTATTACATGGTATCCGTAGCACAGCATCTCATTAGATAACAAAAAAGTTTACAAAGTTAAATAATGAAAAGTTAAATACAAATTCCCTTAGAAGAAGTCCAAACATCAACTTCGCATGGGTTCTGATCACAAGAACACAATGCTATTAACGAAACTAAATTATTCTACAGGTTGCGTTATGCCATGCCCCCTACGAAAACTTGCTCTATGAGCTCCAAAAGAGTTAACACAATGCCAAGCGTCTACCATTTAGCTTCATTAGGCTATGCACATGCAATTTGAAAAGGTTCAATAGTTGTGCCAGCAATGGAAGTTTAAGTGTGTGATCAAGCAACTTATGAGATGGTAGTACTGAGAGCTCCTTGTACAATCCAACTAAGTTGTAGTATGAATATTCAGAAGAAGTATCCATGGTAAGCATGTAGAAAACACCGTGGAGCTATAACCTACCAAATTTCGAACTAAAACCCTCATTGGTCAAGTAATGAAATGTCACATAAGATAGTTGTAGAGATGTAACATACGAATGGTATAGTATATCCTCTCATCAAATGAACCAGATGGGCTTATTGAGAATGATAATGTTTAGATGTGTGTCATTTATACTAGTGCTATTCTCTACTAAATCAAGTTCTTCCATTTTATGTGGCTGCAACCTATGACACCTTCAAATTGGTACAGAATTAAAGAATCTTTAGTTTGCAACAAGTGACAGTCATAGCAGCACCAACAGCCACAAACATCAAACAATACCAGTTCTCACAAGCTCCAAAACTGCCTAAGAAGTGATGACTGCCGTAAAATCAGCAGCATATCGAGCATATCACGAGTTGTATATTGCAGCAAACACAAACAGTCAAGCGAATACACAAGACTCGAGATACACTTTGAAAGTCTGTAACCAAGTCTAAAGAGGCATTTATTAATAGAAAGTGCAGCAACAATCAAATACAAGTCTCAAGCACATAAACTTCAATAAATATGAGCAAACGGTCCCAACACAAGCTCTATCATGCACATCAAGTTTGATATTCTCTCATGATCATAAGAAGACCACGAGCTCATTGTTGTAACAACAACTATCACAGAAAGCAACAATGCCTAGAAAACTTTAGTAATGCGCTGCACAAGAATGCAGTTTGTGCTCTACACGTACTGACCGACTCACAAATGAACAGATAAGACCATGAACAAACTGTTATGGGAACAACAACAGTTGCAGAAGGCAGCTGAAACAGAGTGCTTAAAAAAACTTGTGTAATGTACGGCCCAAAAGCACAACTTATGCCCTACTCACACCAACTAGATGAGGACCAAACTTTAAATTTTGAACCCTGAACTTATGAATTCATTGCCATTTGAAATAAAAAGAACACCAAAAGACAATCAACCAGCGAAAGTAAAATTCAATACAGCCATCTCACTAACCACAACCATTCAAAAAGAGAAAGCCAGAAACTATTACAGTAAAAACCATGAAACCACCCAATTGAGCTTTTTAAACCTTTTTCATGAAAACCAAACAAATGCCAGGATTGAATTCATTCATAAGAGAAGAAACCAGAAACGATGAATGGATAAACCAATAAACTAGCAACCAAGAACCAGGAACCATTCTAAAAAAAGAGGTTCGCAAACATGAACTCCAAACCATACTAACATCAGCTTAGAATTTTCATCGTCTCAATTCTCATTAACTCCAAATCAATCGTCTTGGTACTACAAGAAAATTCTAATTTTTTAAGTAAAACTAATCCATATAAACCCAATATGTGAATTTATAATAAAAGAAAGTCCCAATAAAAATTAAATTAAAGATTCACAACAGGAAGAACCTGCAGTTCATAACAGTGAGGAACCAGTGGCTATGGTTTTTCCACACTCCTAATTTAGCATACACTCCTCCAATAAACAAAAGTAAAAAAAAAAACAAGCAAAATGATGCAGCAAGATGATTGGGGACTCAGAAAACGTAGAGCGGTAAACTTGCAACCTCAGTAGAGGAGTACAAGTAAAAGAATAGAAATGCAATTAATAAAAACAGGGTAGTAACATGTGATTCCACACATCGGAAAGAGAGGACCGAATAAAACAAAACGAGAAACAAAGTGATTACAAGGGCAGAAGATAAAACTCGATTACCTCAAGCTGGCTTATACACGAAACAATTCTATCGATAGCGTCCTGACACCAAAGTCAACCATCTGTTACCACTTGATCATTGCGAATTCATGCAGTTGGAAGTCTCTTTGCAGGCTCACCAATCACATCAGTGCGAGCAGCTTCAATGTTCATGTGAACATCCTCTCTCTTTGCTCTCCAAACAAACTCCCCTTGTTCTTATCGAGACCATGAAGTATGTTATCCTTATCACTGGCACTCGTCAAACCCCATCAAAAGAAAGGAATGTAAATAAAAATTTAAATAACAAACTTAAATCAAATATTTAATGATAAATTGGAGTGCTCAATTCCTAATCCTACTCATCAATACATACATGCACACCACCAAAGCTCTCTAATTCATAATTTTCCTTGTTATCAAGGTAGATAACCATGTACACAATTCATATTTGGGTAAAATAATTCCCCCTTTAACAAAATTATGCCTTATAAAACACAAATGAGTTAATAATGTAATAATCAGATACACGCACTCAATTATAACTCTGCACTATGAATTTAAATAACCATCCAGAGTTCACAGATGAAGCTGAAGCCCGCAAATTGGGGTAAAAGGGTGAGCGCCATGCCTAAATATATTGATACCCAAAAAATGAGTAAACCCTCCAACAGATCTACAGAATGCCCAAACAAACACCGAAAAACAAAGATTTTTTTCACCATTTACTCACGCATTTGATTCTATGAAAACCCTCCGAAAACATCATCAAAACCGTAACCCTGACATTTGCATCTGCTCGAAATACAGTAAATGGGCCAAAAAATCGAGTTCTCTGTCATACCAGGTGATGCAAGACTGAAGGAGAGAAAAGTTGAAAGCAAGCTTCGCCTCTGCAAAAAATGGCCCAAAAATGGAGCCCAATTTGCTGATGTGAAGATGACGCTTTTTTTAAATGGCTTCTGAGCTTCTGATGGTTGCGATGGCAGGGAGAATGGAGCGCAGGAGCTTCACGGCTGATGCAAAAACGGTGGCCAACCTTCAGAAGAGAGAGAGAAAATCGCGTTTAAATGTACTCCCAACTTTTTTTTCGTTGGGATTTCCTTTTTTGAACAAGTTTATTATATGTGGTCATACCCGCATATGTAGAAATGCAGGCCTATTAATAAATCTACTTTTAAAATGGATTTTAAAACTTAATTTTTAAAAATAGGTAGTATCTAACATGGAGATCCTGAATATAAAAATATAAATAAAAATTTAAAAAATATAAATAATAATTATAGTAAAAAAACATCTGGACCGTTAGCTTCCCTTGCTTTTAGATGGAACACCTTCTTGCATCCATCGTTAAGATGGACGCTTTACACCTTTGGACAGCAGTGGCCCGCATGAAACAATTTGAATTTGAAATGTGAAGTGCGGGTTCGGTCTTGAGGCGAGGAAAATGGGCGGGAGTTGAAAAAATTTAAATAAGAGAGAGATTAAATACTCACGCGGAGTGTAACATCGCGTACCAAACAAATAATATAAGGATATAATCTCATTGTGTGTTTTTATTTTTGATCTCTACGGTCCTTATGTTTTCTAGTGTTTAATTTAGGAAAGAAAAACAATTTGATATGGCTGCAGCCCTACCAAAATAAGTTAAGCCTCACCTCATATTTCATCAAAAATTGTAACTCAAGCGTACCAATACCTTTACATCGATCATCTAGACTTGAACATACTAGTTGTGAAAAAATTAGGATTTTAAGCTTCAAGAATCGTGTATATTATAACAAATTATCTAGAACGTACATTTCAACCTAAAACTAAGTCTTCATATATTTGCAATATCTATACCTTTTTGTGAGTTTCAAAATTTATTATCGGTGTTGAAATTTTATTTAGATCTATCATGGATGTTTTTGTAACCGAATGCACTTTCCAGACAAGGATTTCAGGTGAGGCTTTATTTTGTTTTCATAAAGCCTAGACTCTATAGAAACTTCATCCTTTAGCCTTTTAGGATAAATTATATGAGGATCGGTTTTCTTCCAATATTCAAAAAATATGAATATTATTCTATTGAAAAAGTATACAATTTGACCATTTACTTTTTGGTATAAGGAAATCACAATTATTATTGTCCATTTATTTCAGATTAGGCAGTTGTGAGTGCGTGATTGGCTAGAAGTACAAACAAGCTATTTTGAATTTTCAAACACATTCCAAGCTATCTAATTTGATATCATATGGCTAATAGCAGTTGTAACTTCCTTGTAACAAAGATAAATGATCTCCACCGATTTTTTTTGTTATAGACCAAAATGCCTTCTGAGCGTCAAATTAGGATGAGCATATAGTGGTAAACACTATATAAAAAACCTAGGGTTAACAAGTGTTGGAATATAAGTGTTGCCCAAAAAAAGTCACTAAATAGTTTGATTGCCGATTTTCAATAAATTAAACCGGTCTCGTAAACCGGCCAAGGGCCGGTTCTGAGTAACTGGTAAATCGATTGATTCAATTGGTCTAACCAGACAAGCCACGCCCGATAAAAAAAGTATTAAAAAAGTAACAAAAAATATAAACAAATATGAAAAATATATTTAAAACATTATTAAACAAAACACGTCCAAATTATGTTGAAAAATAGTAAAAAATAAAAAATAAATTTTTTAAAATTTAATTGTTCCCGGTGGTATTTTAAAAATAAAAAATAAAATAAGAAAATGTAAAAATAAATATTCAAGCCAAAACACTTTCCCATCTTTGCCAAAATGATAAAAAAAATATTAAAACACGCATTACAAACAAATCCCTCATTTTTCAATTTTTATATATATTTTTAAAAAAATTTAAATACCCGACTGGAGCACCAAAACTAGCTAATGTTTGATTCCAATTTGACCGGCCGTTTCCGAGTTTGACCGGCCGAGTTTACTAACACTATTGACTTCATGTAATTCAGTTAGCTGAGTTCAAACTCCCTTCAAGGGATGAACTTCTCGAAATTTTTGTTCCCAAGTTACAAAAGAGAGAGGGGATGTTATATCTAACTCCTCCATATATTTTTTTTAATTTAAAAAAAAATCAAATGCCCGACTGGAGCACCAAAACCAGCCAGCTAGTGCCTGATTCCAATTTGACGGCCCGGTTCTAAGTTGAACCAGCCGAGTTTACTAACACTATTGACTTCACGTAATTTAGTTAGCTGAGATCGAACTCCCTTCAAGGGATGAACTTCTCGAAATTTTTGTTCCCAAGTTACGAAAGGGAGAGGGGATGTTATATCTAACTCCATCATATTTGATTGTTGGGTGCGGTTTGTGTAGAGCCGATGCTCTAAACAATCAAAGTACAGCTCAAATATTATAGAGAAATGTGGTTTCAATATTAAAAATCTTTGTGATAGCCTCAACATATATTTTCATATCTAATTATAAAATTTAAAGCTTAAAAAATAGTGTAGATCGAGTAGATATATGAAAACTTGAATATCTTGAAAATTGACGATAAAAAAATGCATTACAAGATGCATCATTTCAAAAACTTGAAATCCATTTTTTTTCATGTCCATACATCTTGATGTCAAAATGATCAAGGATATTTGAGTCTCATAACAACCTTTTATAGGGAAATTTTGAAAGTGGGCTCTGATTTGATTGTTTAGAGCCTCGGCTCTATAAACTGGTCCATACACTCCAAAATGAACTTGGCTCTATATAATTTTTTTTCCTGATTGTTAACCCTCTCTATATCACTAGTATCTCTATCTCTTTTCCTGCGTTGTCATCTTTGGTCTTGTCCTTTCGGTAACATGCCCCATCCCACTTTATTTATAACAAGTGACTTAAAAAATGGATTGGTGATTTGGATTGGGCACCCTAAAAATCGATCTGGTTCAGTGAACCAAAGTGGTCTAAATCGCCCCCTTACTATGCAAAAAAAATAGTGAACTAGAGAAAAAAACATATGAAAAAACAATAAACTGGTGAAACCAGTTCAAATCGATGAATCGGCCGTTCAGATCGCCATTTTACTAAATATAATTGTTGTTTTGTTGTGCAGAACTATTGATTCCTTTATTAACTCGGCCGTTTCCTTATATATATATATATAATCGAAACAATAAGGCCGATTTTCAAGTCGAACCAGATGATTCCGTGCCAACCTAGCTTTTTTTAAATCGTTGCGTATAATAATATTGCCTTCTTCATTACATATTTTGCCCCTTCCTACTCTGCCCCTCTCTAAAAGAATAATAAGAATAAGAATCCTCTTTTGCTTTCGGGGCTGTAGATAGAACCCCCCCTGGACCCTTAAAACAAACCGTCAAATTTCGTTTGACAAAATTTAGGTGGCGTAGAAGCATCGAATTCACCTGGTAATTTTATTTTTTATTTTTAAAATAGTAAAGTTAATAACAAAAAAAATTGGCGCAAAAAGGAACCACTTTGTAAAGGGTGTGGTTTTTATAAGGTTGCGACCTTAAACAATTAAATTAAGATATATCTTTAAATTTTATCGTAACATCTAATTTTGGCGTAAATTATTTTAGGATTATCTGAAAATCTATTTTCATATCTAATTATAAAATTTTAAACTCAATAAATGGTTAAAATTAAGTTGATCGGTAAACATATAAAAATACTTAAAATAGACGGTCTAGATAATGTGATGCAATTTTCTTTTTAATTTATTCAAATTGGTATCGCGGTTTTGGTTTACTTCTAATTTTTTGGTTTATTTCTATGTGACGTCATTCAAAAGGGCTTGAATCTATAATTTTAAGGAAAATCTATCAAACTCCTTGACTATTTAATTTTATCGTTTTTTTTTACCTGATTTCAAATGTCTCTTCTTTTAACGATTTAAATAGCCCATCGGCCGACACATTAAATTAATTTTTAAATTTAGGGATATTAACATATAAATCCCTTTTAAAAATAAAAATTGATTCCCATTTGTAGTATTTTATAATTGGGTCCCCTTTCTTGTCATTTTTTTTTTAATTTGTGATAAAATTACCATATTTCAGTTTTTCAAGCAATTGACCACATGTATAACTTTCCGGTTCATGACTCAGTTTGACATTTCAATTACCAGATCAAGTCACCCCAACCTCCTTAAATGAGCATTCTTATCCATCTCGCACTTCTAGGGTCAGGTTAATGTCACTTGTAGTGTTGGGCCAACCATTTACCAAGTTTTATGCACCCAGTTGGTTTGGACTGACACAATAAATAAAAAAGAAATAATAAAAAAAGAGAGAGTGAGTACCATATCACATTCAATTAAGTCCATGTTTGATAACCATGAAAAAGAAAGAAACTTCATGATGTTTACACCTTTTTAGCAATTAAGCTACCTTCACCTGTTGTTTTGATGAAAGGGAAATTGTTTCATGCGGGTTAGATTGTATTTCTATAATGTGGTGACTAGGATGTGGGGTGTTACTCCCACGACCTCAGCCCCCACCCTAAAATGGTAAGTCAATAGGGATTTTTGAGATTCTACCTTTTGGTGAGAATGGAGTCCAAGGTTTCATCTTGGGGCTCGATAATACTACCGCTAAGGCCTCATGTTATTCTCTTAATGTATACATTCCATTATAAAAAGCATAAAAGAAGGTTCATCTTGTCTTAATATGTTGATAACGTGAAAAGCATGGCTTTAAAAACATGGATTGATGACCCAGATCACCCCTTCGAATTTTTTATCAGGTTTGACGTCGGCAATATGAAAAAAACAACGGGGTTGGTTCTGGCCGGTTTGTTGTCATAACTGTTGGAACCAACCGATTCACAAGGGGAATTAGTTGGTTCCTTATATTTTATGGGATATAGATCAACCTGACCAATTTTCAATTCAGATCAAAACCGGCCGATCTAGATCACCAATTTTTCAAATATCCATAAAATGAGAAAAAAGAAAATGAAGGAAAAAAAAACACACCCACACGTTTCTAGTGAAAAGAGAGATGCGAAGTCACCGTGAAAAGCAAAAAATAACTAAAAGGCACCCCTAGCTTCTCTCATATTATCTTATCCAGAAACTTCTCACCCCTAGCTTCTCTCATATTATCTTATCCAGAAACTTCTCACCCCTAGCTTCTCTCATATTATCTTATCCAGAAACTTCTCAAAGTGAGACATTTTTTTTTGGTTTATTTGTTTTTGTCAATAAGGGGCCAAATTTTTGTGAAAAGATAAAAATGGCATCATGAAAAAGCACATGGTTTTGATGAGTCCATGTAGAAATGAGTCTACTCTTGAAAATCTATTTTTGAGGAGGATTTTTTGGATCGAATTTTAAAAGACACGTAATCTCTAACATGGAGATCATGAATATAAAAAAAATTATGAAGAAAACATTTGAACCGTTAGTTTCAATTGTTTTTAGTTGACCACTTATTTGTAAAAATGGATGCTTTATATGTTAGAACGCATATTGTAGTAGTGCTGCCCAGCTCGAATTTCCACTCAGAAGCTGTTTTCTCTCTCTACAATTTGCGTTGGCTTCCTCTTCTCTCTCCACCAGCGATGGCTTACTCTTCTCTCGATCGATGGCATATTCTTCTTTTCCCTTTAAACGACCGATGGCTTACTTTTTACTCTATTGTTGCGAGAATAACATGGGAATCCCGATCTCTCTCATCAACAATCGGATTTCATTTTTATTCTCTCAACAACAGAGGAAAATGTACGCTTTCGAACACCACGAACTGGATCCTCACATTCCCGACCTCTCTCGTCAACAATCGGATTTCACTTTTTCTTCTCTTAACAACAGAAGAAAATGTACGCTTTCGAACACCACGAACTGGATCCTCATATGCATATTATCTTTAAAACCTTAATGGTGTGAATCTCTCTCTCTTTATATATATTCCCTTTTTTCTTTTTTGTTATATCCTTTAAGTGCATGGTGAAGAAAAAACATGTTACTGCCTCTGAAATTTGTTTATTTATTTATCATGAACGTTCATTTGAGGTTGAGACGAGATATTGCTTCTTCTTTTTTTTTGTTTGAGTGACTGAGCCGACCTAACCCGCTAAGGGTTAACTTGGGTAGGAAATAAAAAGGAAGATAAAGAACAAAAGTAAAATTAAATTTGAAAATTATTAGAAATAAATGGGCAGGAAGAAGAAAAGAAAATTACAAACAGAAACCCGGTAGATCAGAAAGAAAAAATTTGAACAAAAAGAAATATGTCAGGAACCGGATATGAAGAATCTACCAAAATAACTTAATCTCTCAAAACAAATAAAAATTTTAGTTTAAAAAACCGAAAGAGGCTTTTTCCTTATTTTCAATTAAATACGCCTTTTATGATATATTCAAATCCAGCCCAAAACAGCCAAGTTCCAAATCCACCACAAAAAAAAAATGTGCTTTTCAAAAAACGAAATAAAGCTGTTCTCTATTTGAAAATTGTTAAGAGAAAAAAGTTTCTATAAGGTTGCACCACCACTTTAAAATATGTGGAATTAAGGTGTATCTCTAAGAATAAGTAATGTGCTCTTGATGTTGGAAAAGCATATAATTAATCATGGCGACATCGAGATGTATAGATATAGAGTAAAAAAAAAAGATAGCCCGTCCTAAATCAGTACATCTTACAACACATTATCTAGATCTTTAGTTTTTCATGCGTTTATAGATCTACTTGATTTACCTTTCAAAAAAAAAAAAGGATTTATATGATTTGAACCATTATTTGAATAAAGTTTTACAATTAGAGATAAAAATAAATTCTCGCATCATCCTACGAAAATGCACCTTAACATATACATGGTGTAGACAATGGCCATAGCACAACACTGTACTCGCTACTACAGTTGCTCTTGAGAGAATACAAATTTAGACTAAGATGGCAAATTTAAAGCCTATTCATTCACAACAAAACCTGAGAATCTAGCAAAAACATTTTAGTATTTTTCAGAAAAATGAAGCCCGACAATTTTTTCTCTACATCACTTTATACAAGGTATAAAGCTTTTTGAAAGGAGAAATTTTGTTCCATCTTTTTTGGGGTTCCAATATGAATTTTTTGATATAAATTTTATGATTTTTGATTGAGCGAACGGGAGAAATCAAAGAAATAGATTGAGATCTAGAAATGTTATTCTTTTATCTTTCAATCTCTCCAAAAATATGGTTTGATATTAAATTTTTTTTTTTGGTCTATTGTAGAAAAGAAATGAGCAATATATCTAGGGGTGCAGTTGGCATACTGTATAGGAGAAGTGCACCTTCAAATTATATAATTTTGATGTAAAATATTCTTAGGATTATCTCAAAATCTATTTTTACATCTAATTATAAAATTTAAAATTTTAAAAATAGTTAAAATCAAGTAAATCTATAAACATATGAAAATATTGAAAATGGATGGTGCTGATAATATGTTGTAAAATGCACTATTTCAAATACTTAAAATCTTTTTATTTTTCATGGTCATACATCTCGATGTCGAGATGATCAATCAACGGGTCTTCCAACATTAATGCATTCGTAGTTCTGCATTATAAGGTTGCATCCTTATATAAACTTTTTCCAATATTATAGATTTGAGAGGATTTAGTGAAAAATGAGAAAGAAGTTGAAACTTTAATTTTAAGACTAAACAAAAGATTTAGGGTAACAAATTTTGAAGTTTTCTGTTCAGTTTTAGTGACAATTCTCTATACATATCGCACATGTTACTTTGAGTTTATATATTTATTTATTTATTTATTGCTCTTACATCCGGATGGTAATTCTCCTGGTAGTTTTTTTTTTCTTTTTTATTTTTTAAAATAGTGCAGTTGGAAATATTAGTTTAAGTGCATTTTGGAACAAAAAATTGGCGCAAAAAGGAACTAGTTTGTAAAAGGGTGTGGCTTGTATATTAAGGCGCACCTCTAAATTTTATCATAGCACATCTCATTTTGGTACAAATTTTTTTTAGGATTGTCTAAAAATTTATTTTCATATCTAATTATAAAAATTTAAACTCGAATAATGGTTAAAATTAAGTTAATCTGTAAACATTTGAAAATATTGAAAATAGACGGTCTAGATATCGTGTTGCAAGATAAATTGTTTATGAGGCTCAATATCTTATTTTTTTATTTTTTCAAATTCATACATCTCGATATCGAGATGATCAACAACTTTAAAATAGATTTCATATGTCACTACGGGTCGAACTGAAACAAAAGATTTTTAATTGATAGGTGTGATCCATTGACATAGATCCAATTTTTGAATTTTGATTCTTTTTCCGATGGATGTTTTATGTGCATCTTTAATTCTACATTTTATGGTTGCAACCTTGTATAAAAATTTTCTTTTGTAAAATAAAGCAATTTTGATACTTTTTCTGAGTAGCTATCATCATCATTAGAGACTTTTTTCAACTATTTGAGTCAATCACATGTGTCCGGGTCCCAGTCCGCCTATATGCACTATTCAAAAGTATTTTTCTAAATATCAGAAAAAAAAGAGAAGAAGATCTTAATGCAAATTTCCCTTTAATTTATTCAAATTGGTATTGGAGTTTTGGTTTACTTCTAATATTTTGGTTTATTTCTATGTGACGTCATTCAAAAGGGCTTGAATCAATAATTTTAAGGAAAATCTATAAAACTACTTGACTATTTAATTTTATCATTTTTTTTACCTGATTTCAAATGACTCCTTTTTTATCAATTTAAATAGCCCGACACATAAAATAGTTTTAAAATTTAGGGATGTAAACATATAAATCCCTTTTAAAATTTAAATTTGTAGAGAAGGAATGAGCAATATATTATAGATTTGATATGATTTTGAGAAAAAATGAAAAATAAATCTTAGGGTAACAAATTTTGAAGTTTTCCCTTCAGTTTTAGTGACAATTCTCTATACATATCGCACATGTTACTTTGAGTTTATTTACTTATTTATTTATTGACACTACATCCGGATTGGATGGTTTTTATCTTTGGGTGTGATTTCTACAAGGTTGTAACCTTAAACAATCCAATTAAGGTGTACCTCCAAATTGTATCATAACATGTAATTTTGGTGAAAAAAAATATTAGGATTATCTTAAACTCTATTTTCATACCTAATTATAAAATTTAAAATTATAAAAATGGTTAAAATCAAGTAGATCTATAAACGTATGAAATTTTTAAAAATGGATAGTCTAGATAATATATTACAAGATGCACCATTTTTTAGATTCAAAGTCTTTTTTTTTTTTTTCCCATATTCATACATCTCGAATATCAGGATGACCAATTAGAAGTTTTTTCAATATTAAAACAACCTTTCCTGATGGATTTTTGTGGTGCATCGATAATTCCACATTTTAAGGTTGCAACCTTATATAAATTTTTTTCTTTTATCTTTTTCTTTCTATATCTTTTGACAATTTCCTTTTCTGATATCATGTACCTTTCCTTTCCTAATATTTTTCCCATAAAGATAACTTTTTTCTATAAGGTGCATCATTAACAATCAAAGTACGGTGCACCTCCCAATTTTGGTTATTTTAAGTTTTGAAATATTTATATTGTATTTTTTCTTGTGCGTCTTATTATGCATTATATAGTCCCATAATTTTATATTTATCTGATTGGTAGAAAAAAAGCTTAAAATTCAAAAAATAATATTTGTTTTTTAACGATTCAATCAAGGTCTAATAGTCGGAAATGTAACTTAACATACTATTTATTTTAGATGATTGCTATGTAATGCGATTAATTACACCTCTTGACAATTTTTTGAAAAGGATTGTCTACTATGACACCATTTATTTTTGGTCAATGAAGTCACAATCATTCATACCTTGGATTATGCAACAGATTTAAGTGTGTCACTACCAGCGTTCAAAAATCAAATCGGAATAGTTAACCGGACGGAACTGGCCTAACCAGGCGGGTAACCAAACCAGTTTGTTCCGGGATAAAATTTTTTCAAAATGGATCAAAATCCCCCAAAAAAATGGAAAAGTATAGATTAATTAGCTAATTTATAATTTAATCATTATGAATACTATACGTCCATAATAGAGAGCTAATTTATATAACTATATCATGCACTTAAAAAGTAAAGAAGGAAAAAACCAAAATTATTTCAAGGATTAAGAACACTCTAGGTATAATTGAATTTATTTTTTTTAATTAGTACAACAGGCAAATATTATCTAGTAATCCAAATGTCAAATTTACATTGTTATAGGATTTTATATTTTCATCTAAGCCGCCCATCAAAGAGATATGTTACTACAAAAATATGAGAAAACCTTCATCACAATTAAACATGAAAAAAAATTGGAAGATCAAAGACAAACAAATTGTAGCATTCATCATGAAATAAAAAAAAGGGACATGCCGGATTATTAAAAAAATATGAAAATATCAAGAAAAAACATATACCATGCATTCAAGTTTAAATGTTTTAAAAGAAAAGAGATAAAAAAACTACAATATTTAAAAACAATATGACGCTAAAAGAAAAAAACAAGTTTTTTTTAGCATAATAAGATTTTTTTAAGAAAATAATATACCATTGCATTAAAAAAATATAATTAAAAATAGAAAAAATAGACATAATATTATTAAGCAAGATAATTTATTTTAGATAAATCGATTTCTCAAAAACCCCTAAAATTGAACAACATTTTGAGCAAAACATGATCATCAATCGTGTAATAATAATAAAAAATCAACACATATGAATTGTAAAGGCTTCGATCATCTTTCAAATGCACCAAGTTTCATAAAAAACAATTTGGTATTGAAGATTTAATTGAAAAATGGTGGAAAAATCATGTCTGTAAAATTTTCATCACATCGATCAAGAAAAAATTCATAAAAAAGGAGTCAATCATAAATAAACTTACCTAATTATTTTGAAAGTGAAGCCTTAGTGATCAAACACCACAACTCAAATTGATCTAAAACGAACAATAAATTAATCAAAATTATTCAATTTGGGATTGAATTGAACTCAAGTTTTGTTTTTTCAGCAGCAACGGTTTGGGCCAAAATCAACCACAATCTTCTGTATATTGAACAAATTGAAACACATATTTGATAGAGGGTAAGATTATCTGTCAAACTCCCCAAATTTCATAAAAAAATGATTTGATAATGAATATTTAATTGAATAAATTGTGAAAATTTTAAAAAATCACTAAAAAAAGCAACTTCAATCAATTAAAACTTTGTTTTTATGGATTTTTCATTCCAAATGACTTGTTTTATAGACCAAATATGATGATTTGCATAAAAAAATAGACTTAGAATTTAAAAAATATAGAATTTCAAAAATATAGCAGAAAAATGAATCAAAAAAGCAAAAAAAGGGCTTCAAGGGGTTATGCTGCAAATATCGGTCTTTGTTTAAAATAACGGTATGCGTTGTAAAACGGCGTTTTGATGGTAGTAATACCGTTTTATTAAAAAACTGGTTCTGTTAGGACAACACCAACTGGTTTGGGTACTAACCAGCCGGTTTGGGTCAAGATATTTTGTGGGGTAGTAAAACCTACTATTAGTACCCCAAAATCGGGGTTAACCATAACCGGCAACGCTCAATTCCAGTTTGAACTAATCGTGTTTTCTTTCATTGGTCACAACATACAAGAGACTTTATTTTGGACATTATGCCTAGTTAATGATATTATCCCCAACCACGTGATTTATCATTTAACAGTCAATGATAGTTACGATCTAATTGTACCAAAAAGTAAATAGTCTTAATGTATACATTTTTTTTTTTTTTTTTTATGTTTTTTCGGATAGATTAAGAGTTAGCTTTTTGAAGGAGGTAGTGGTGGGAATGGAAACCACAGTGTGGTGACTAGGATGCGGGCTGCTACCACCACGACCCCAGCCTATGATCTCATGGTACTAAATAGTAAATAGTCTTAATATATATATATATATATATATATTGGGTAATTCAACGGCGAAGTCATGCCCCTACCCATTTTTTCAAGTAGATTAGGATAAGGTGTTAGTGGTGGAAATAAAAACTACAATGTGGTGATTAAGAGAATGCAGGATGTTACCACCACGACCTCAGCACCTTCCCTAAAATGGTAAGTTAGTAGGGATTTTTAGGCCCTCCACCCTTTGGTGATAATGGAGTCAAAGGCCTCTTCATGGGGCTCGGCGATACTACTGCTAAGGCCCCATGCCCTTCTCTTAATGTATACATTTCATTATAAAAAGCATACAAGGGTTCCTATTGTCTTAATACGTTGATAACGCGAAAAGCAAGGCTTAAAAAAAATGGAATGATGACCCATATCGCCCATTCGAATTTTTTATCAGTTACGACGTCGGCAATCTAGTCTTTGACAAATCGGATTTGAAAAATAAAAAATAATGTGGGGCCGGTTCTCCAATAGAAAACTGGGTAGAACCATCCACTTCAAGTCATTAAAAAATAAAAAATAAGGAAAAAGACAATGAAGTTGGTTCTGGCCGGCTCGTTGACATAACGGTTGGAATCAGATGATTCATAAAGGGAATTGATTAGTTCCATATATTTATGGGATATAGATCGACTTGAGCAATTCTCAATCTAGATTAGAACCGATCGATTCAAATCACCAATTTTAAAGCATTAATGAAATGAGAAAAAAAAAAACGAAGATTCTAGCGTCAAGAGAGATGGGAAGTCACCGTGAAAAGCAAAAAATAACGGTAAGGCACCCCTTGCTTCTCTCCACTTATCTTATCCGGAAACTTCTCAAAGTGATTGATTTTTTTTTGTTTTTTCGTTTTTGTTAATTAGGGGCCAAATTTTCGTGAAAAGATAAAAATGGTGTCATATAAAAAATAACACGGTTTTTACGAGTCCATGTAGAAATGAGTCAGACTATTAAAAATCTATTTTTGAAATGGATTTTTCAGATCCCATTATAAAGAACATGTAATCTCTAATATGGAGATCTTGAATATAAAAAATACATAAAATTTATAAAATAAAAATAATGTTTTTATGAATAAAACATGTGAACCGTTAGTTTCAATTGTGTTTAAATAGGTCATTGTAAATATGGATGCCTTATACTCTAAGGCCGCATATTGTAGAAATGCTGGCCAGCCGGCACGAAACAAATTTCCGATGAAAAGATAAATACTTTGCTAAGCCGCCGCTTTCTCTATAAATTCAGAGATACGCAACCCTAACCCTAGCATCTGGAATTGCCTGCCTGTATAAGTAAGCCAAGCCGCTCTTTCTTTTTCGTTATTCACTCTGACTTCCACTGAGAGGCAGTCTTCTATCTCTACCAGCAATGGCTTACTCTTCTCTGGATCGCTGGCGTACTCTTCTTCTCTGTGCATAAGGACCGATGGCTTACTTTTTACTCTGTTGTTGTGAGAACAAAATGGGAATCCCAACCTCTCATCAACAATCGGATTTCACTTTTTTTCTCTTAACAACAGAGGAAAATGTATGCTTTTGAACAACACGATCGGGATCCTCACGTACATATTATCTTTAAAACCTTAATGGTGGGTTCAATCTCTCTCTATATGTATTCCTTTATTTATTATTTATTGTTTTTATATCCTTTAAGTGCACAGTGAAGAAAAACATGTTACTGCCTCTGAAATTTGTTTTTTTATTTATTTATCATGAATGTCCATTTTAGGTTGAGACGAGATATTGCTTTTTTTTTGTTCGAGTGGCTGAGCCGACTTAGCCCGCTAAGGGTTAACTTGGGTAGGAAATAAAAAGGAAGATGAAGAAAAAAAGTAAAATTAAATTTGAAAATTATAAGAAAAAATTGGACAGGAAGAAGAAAAGAAAAATTACAAACAGAAACCCGGTAGACTAAAAAGTTACAAACAAAAGGAAGAAAAATTCTGAACAAAAAGAAAAATGCCATGAATTGGATATGAAGAATCTACAAAAAGAACCTAATCTAGCCGAACAAATAAAAATTTTAGTTCAAAAAACAAAAAGAGGATTTTTTCTTAGTTTCAATTAAATTCGCCTTTTATGATATATTCAAATCTAGTCCAAATTTCAAATCCACCACAAAAAAAAAAATTGCTTTTCGAAAAACGAAATAAAGAACTTTATGCGAAAAAAAATTGAAAATTGTTAAAAGAAACAAGTTTCGATAAGGTTAGCACCACCACCTTAAAATATGTGGAATTAAGGGAAAAGAAATGTGGTTTTGATGTTGGAAAAAGATATAATTAATCATGGTGACATTGGGATGTATAGATATAGAGTAAGAAAAAGAGATCTCAAGTCCTAAATTAGTAAATTAGTACATCTTGCAACACATTATCTAGATCTTTAGTTTTTCATACATTTATAGATCTACTTGATTTACCGTTAAAAAAAATAAAAAAATCTATATGATTTTATTTTGGACATTATGCTTAGTAAATGATATTATACCTAACCACATGATTTTTCATTTAACTATCGATGATAGTTATGATCTCATTGTACC
>NW_006499913.1:2914249-2975685 GCF_000471905.2 Amborella trichopoda | reverse complement strand
AGTTAGCTTTTTGAAGGTGTTACTTGTGGGAATGAAAACTATAATGTGGTGACTAAGATGCGGGGTGCTACCACCACGACCCCACTCGTTTTTTCAAATAGATTAGGAGTTAGCTTTATGAAGGTGTTAGTGGTAGGAACGAAAATCACAATGTAGCTTTTTGAAGGTGTTAGTGGTAGGAACGGAAACCACAATGTGGTGACTAAGATGCGGGGTGTTACCACCACGACCCAAGCCTATAATCTCATTGCACCAAAAAGTAAATATTATGTATACAATTTTTTTTGGGGTAACTTTTTTTTCAAGTAGATTAGGAGTTAACTTTTTGAAAGTGTTTGTCGAGTGAGGTTAAGTGGTGGGAATGGAAACTACAATGTGGGGATTGTGATGCTGAGATGTTACTACCACCACCCCGCCTCTTCCCTAAAATGGGGGGATTTTTGAACTCTTACCTTTTGGTGACAATGGAGTCAAATGCCTCATCATGGAACTCGGCAATACAACTAAGGCTCCATGCAATTCTATTAATGTATACATTTCATTATAGAAAGCATACAAGAGGGTTCATCTTGTATTAACATGTTGATAACGCGAAAAGCGAGGCTTCAAAAAAATAGATTGATGAACCAGATGGCAATATTTTCTTTGACAAATCAGATTAAAAAAATTTAAAATTTATGTGGGGCCGGTTCTCTGACAGAAAACTGAGTAGAACCATCCTCTTCAAGTCATTCAAAAATAAAAAATAAAAAATAAAACAATGGGTTGATTCTGACCAGTTCTTTGACATGACTGTTGAAACCAGCCGATTCATGAGGGGAATTGGCTAGTTCCTTATATTTGATGGGATATAGATTGACTTGACCAAATTTCAATCGAGATCACCAATTTTAAATGAGAAGAAAGAAAATGAAGAAATAAAAAAAACCAGCCACACATTTCTAGCGAAAAGACAGATGGGAAGTCACTATTTTTCAAGCATAGATGAAATGAGCGAAAAGATAGATGGTAAGCCACTATTTTTCAAACATTGAGGAAATGAGAAAAAAGAAAATGAAAGAAAAAAAAACACAGCCACACATTTCTAGCGAAAAGAAAGATGGGAAGTCACTGTGAAAAGCAAAAAATAACTGCAAGGCACCCTTGTCCATTTTTTAATGAAGGGCTAAGATTGTCCCAATCACAATATCATATCTCTATGCAATTTTTTTTTTATATAAACTATATTGACACCAAATTTTGGACATCCATTTTTCTATTAAACTCGCATTAATGAAAAATATAAAAAAAAATATTTTCAATAAAATAAAATGACCAAAATACCTTTGAAAGTTTCAAAGGTATTTTGGTCATGATTTTTTATCGAAAAATTATTGTTAATATTTTTTATAGGTGCACCCAATGAGAAGATGGCACGTACCCAATTTTATATTTAAAAAATTTGTATTAAAAAAATAAAAATAAAAGATTTTGAGACGTCGGATCTAAGATCAAATGTTGAGTGGCTCTCTTGATAAAAAAATAGATGGCTGAATGGTAGGGGAGGATAAAACTTCTATGTTGTAGGGAGAACAAAGAAAGCTTTCCCCCTTTACTTCTCTCCACTTATCTTATCCGAAAACTTCTCAGGCATTTTTTTTGTTTTTGTCGATTAGGGGCCAAATTTCGGTCAAAAGATAAAGGATGCAGTTTGTTTAGAGCTAAGGCTCTAAACAATCAACCTTTATAAACAAAAAGAAGAAAAATTCTGAACAAAAAGAATTATGTCAAGAATTGGATATGAAGAATCTACCACAAGAACTTAATCTGTTGAAAGATACGGAATGTTGAAAGATACGGAAAGTGGTTGGGGTTGGAATGTGAATGTTGAAAGATACGGAAAGTGGTTGGGCTTGGAATGTGAATGTTGAAAGATACGGAAAGTGGTTGGGCGTTGCATCTTTTTATTTGGACAGTGAGCCTTGTTTTCTAAGGGACGTATTCCAAGCATCTTTGGCCAAGGATCTCTTCAAGAAGATATTCACGGTGTTCTTCCTTGAAGAGACAGTATTGAGTTATTAGAGGGATCTTCAAACTGTGATAAAAAATATGGCCTGTACAGTAACATCTTCAAGGGGAGTTCTCTTGTGGTGTGAGATCATTCTATCTCTTCTTTCCTTTTTTTTTTTATCATCATCTGAAATTGGGAACAATGTGGATACTGTAATTCAAGACCCTAATCCCAATTTAAAAATCACATCTAAACGGCTTAATGCATCAAACTACATTCATTGGTCCAATGCCGTTGATCTCTACATTGGAGGCAAATCCAAGTCTGAGTATTTGGATGGAACTAAAAAGGAACTGAATAAATCCTCTTATGAGTTTGGGGATTGGCAATCATATAATAAACTTGTTATGTCTTGGCTTTTGAACTCTATGGAAACCAAGATAGCCAGGGTTTTCTGATTTTGTAAAATTGCAGAAGAGATTTAGAAAATGGCTAACGTACTTTATGGAGAACAAAATAATATAGTCAGGACATCTGAAATCAAACAGGAAATTTTACAATTAAAAAAGGGAAACAAACCTGTTAGTGAGTTAGTGGGTGAAATATGTGGCCTATTTGACGAACTAGACTGTTATGTTCCTCTCTCTAATAATTTAAAAATTATTAGAAGGCAGAAGGAACAAGATAATATATTTGCCTTTTTAGCATCTCTGGGACCTGACTATGAAATGATCAAAAACCAAATCCTCATAGCTTTTGAACTTCCTAGTTTCAGTAGTGTTTATTCTACTATTGCTAGGGAAGAAACAAGACGTAAAGTCATGAAAGATAATCAGGAAAAACCTATTGAGGTTGGAGAAAACTCTACTTTAAAGTCTGAACAAACGCCAGAAAATTATGATAAATATTTAGTTGCTGGTCCTAGTGGTGGAAGAGGACAAGGAAAAGGCCATGGAAAATGATGTTTTTTTTGCACTTATTGCAAGAGAGGACATACTGTAGATAGGTGTTGGAAGCGTAATGGAAAACCTAATGATCAAGAAAGAGATAAAAAACCGAAAGCTCAAATGGCTGAAGAAGAAACTCCTCTTACTCTTGAAAATTTGACTCATTTTTTCAAGCAGTTTGGAAAGGCAAATATAGCTTCTTCAAACTCGAATACCTCCCTTGGCATAGGTAATAATTTTTCTTTCTTTTTCAACTCTCTTTGTAGATCTTGGGTAATTGACTCTGTAGCCACTGACCACATGTCAGGTACCCATCATTATCTGGTTGACTTTCAGCCATCTACTGGATGGCAACCAGTTTCAATTGCCAATGGCTCCTTAATGCCCGTTGAAGGCTCTGGAAAAACCAAGTTTTTTGATAATTTTCTTGATTCTGATATGCTATTCTTGCCATATTTTGCTTCTAACTTGTTGTTGGTTAGCACGATAATCCGAACTCATAATTGTAATATTGTTTTTTCCCCTGAAACTGTTGTTTTCCAGGACCGGGTCGCGAGGAGGAAGATTGGTGAGAGACAACAAGTTCATGGATTACATTTGCTTGACCAAAAGACTAAAGCTTTAATTTCGTTTGAGAAAATAAGAGATCATTTATGGCATTGGAGACACGGGCATCCCTTTGCTAAGTCTTTACATATTTTATTGCCATCTTTGGACTGAGACTCTCATATTTGTGATATTTGCCAATACTTGATTGCCATTTAAGTTATCTAGTAAGAGTACTTTGAAACCATTTAGCTTAATTCATTCTGATGTATCGGGTCCTACACTTTTGATCTCATATCGTGGATTTTAATATTGTTTGACATTCCTTGATGATTTCTCTAGAGCGACCTGGATTTATCTATTGCAATCAAAGGATCAAGTTTTCCCTACTTTCAAAAGTTTTCACAAAATGGTTTCTATTCAATGGAATAATTCAAACCTTGCATTCATATAATGGAACTGGATATGTTAACCATCCCTTTGACGAATATCTTAAGGATAATGGAATCGAACACCAACTTCATGTGTTTGAACACCTCAGCAAAATGGAATTGCTGAAAGGAAGAATCATCATCTTTTGAAAGTTACTAGAAATATTTTGTTCCAATCAAATATTCCCAAACAGTATTGGTGTGAAGCTATTATCACTGCATGCTATTTGATAAATAGGCTGCCCAGTAAACTCCGTAAGCATAAATCACCAATGGAAATATTGCTGAAAAGAAAAATCTCTTTGAACCATTTAAGAGTTTTTTGTTGTTCCTGTTATGTTCATATTCAAAACAATGACAAATTGAGGGCAAGGGCTGTCAAATGTCTTTTCATTGGATATTTTGCAAACATAAAGGGATATAGGTGTTATGATGTACATCATAAGAAATTATATATTTTTCGTGATATCAAATTTCAAGAGGACGAACCTACTTCTCTAACCAATTTTCAAGCTGTGATGGTAAAAATAAAATTCAGAAGGGGGATAATAAAACTCAGGATGTTCTTCTTAATATAAGTAATGACAATATTTTTCAAATTAAAACCTGTCAAACTTAGGATGTTCAAGAGACTTCTGAAGTTGCTACTAATGAGTAACTTGTTGGTAAGCAAGAACTTGAAGGTGATGTTGTTGAGCAAGAAGCTTCTGATCTCCCTGTGGCTGTGGCTTCATCTCCCTCTATTAGGCGATCTGAGCGTATTAGTCATCCTCCAAGTAAGTTTCGCAACTATCTCACATTTCATGCTACTTCTTATCCTATCTAGAGCTATATTGATTATGGAAATATTTCTAGTTCATATGCCTCTTTCCTAAGTTCAATTTCTTCCACTTATGAACCTGTAAACTTCGAAGAAGCTCTTAACTAAACTATTTGGAAAAAGGCAATGGATGAAGAACTTCAGGCACTTGATAAGAATAAAACTTGGGATCTTGTCAAGTTACCTAAAGGAAAGAAAACTGTTGCTTGAGATGGATTTATAAAACCAAATTCAAGAGTGATGGATCTGTAGAAAGGTATAAGGCCAGACTTCTAGCAAAAGGATTTACTCAAACTTATGGGTAGACTACAAAGAAACTTTTGCTCCGGTTGATAAAATGAATTTGGTCAAAGTGTTATTTTCTCGTGTTACTAACAAAAATTGGCATATATTTCAACTAGATGTTAAAAATGTATTTCTCAAGGGAAATCTTGAGGAAGAAGTATATATGCATATTCCTCAAGCTCATCCCCTTAAAAGAATAAAAGATTGGGTGTGCAAACTAAAAAAGGCTATCTATGGTCTAAAACAATCACCAAGGGACTGGAATGCTAAGCTTAGTACTTCCCTTTTAAACAAAGGATTTCAGAGAAGTTCTACTGATTCCTCAATGTTTATAAAAAAAGGGGCCTTTAGGAACGGTGATTGGTTTAGTCTACGTTGACGATTTTGTCCTCACTGGAGATGATTTTGCAAGGGATATCTAAACTCAAAAGTCACCTCCACCAAGTCTTTGACATTAAAGACCTAGGAATAGTGAAATATTTCCTAGGAATAAAAGTCGCTCACTCTCGGAAAGGATTGTTTGTTTCACAGAAGAAATATACTCTTGATTTATTACGAGAAACCGGTAAACTAGGAGCTAAACCGATAGAAACTCCCATTGATATAAATTTCAAACTTAATGAGGAAAATGGTGATCCTTTACAAGATATTGGCAGGTATCAACGAATTGTCGGTAAATTGATTTATCTTACAATAACTAGGCTTGATATCACATTTTCTGCCAGTCTAGTAAGCCAATTTATGCATGCTCATAGAACTTCTCACATGGATGCTGTAGAAAGGATTTTAAGGTACCTTAAATCATCACCTGGAAAAAGGCATTTAGTATAGGAGAACTGGTCATACTCAAGTTATTGGTTTTTGTGATGCTGATTGGGCAGGTCGCCAAACTGATAGAAGATCTACCATTGGGTATTACACCTTCGTAGGTAGTAACCTAGTAATATGGAAAAGCAAAAAACAATCGGTTGTAGCTTGTTCGAATGCTGAAGCAGAGTACCGTGCAATGGCATCCACAACATGTGAGCTTGTATGGATCTAGACATTTCTTCAAGAGATTTTGGTTTGCAATGTTCCTCTGCCATGAATATGTTTTGTGACAACCAGGCAGCCATTCACATAGCATCAAATCCGGCCTTTTACGAAAGAACTAAGCATATCGAAGTCGACTGTCATTTTGTACGAGAAAAAGTTCAATCCAAAGTAATTGCAACTCCATACATTCAGAGTAAAGACCAATTGGCAGATATATTTACCAAGGTTGTTTGGCGTGATAAATTTCAAGAATATTGTTCAAGTTGGGATTTATTAATCTATACCCTCCAACTTGAGGGGGAGTGTTGAAAGATATGGAATGTTGAAAGATAGGAAAAGTGGTTGGGCTGGCTTGAGCTGCCCCTTGCTATCTTTGTTACTTTCCTTCTTGTTCTTTATAGTTTCCTCTTTCCTGGCCTTCTCTTTATTGCATGATTGAGCTGTAATAGCCATGGCTCTTCTATATATGTATGATTGTATTTAGAGAAGGCATGACAAAAAATAAAGTACAATCTCTTCGTGGATGTAGGCCCAATACCGAACCACGTAAAATTCTTGATCTTTATTTTTTCTTCTTGACATAATCTAGCAAGACAAATAAAAATTTTAGTTTAAAAAAAAAAATTAGGCTTTTTCCTTATTTTCAATTAAATACACCTTTTATGACATATTCAAATCCAGCCCAAAACAGCCAAATTTCAAATCCACCACAAAAAAAGAGTGCTTTTCAAAAAAAGAAATAAAGTTGTTATAAAAAAAAAATTGAAAATTGTTAAAAGAAAAAAGGTTTCTATAAGGTTGCACCACGACCTTAAAATATGTGGAATGAAGGTGTACTTCTGAGGATAAGAAATGTGGTTTTGATGTTGAAAAAACATATAATTAATCATGGCGACATCGAGATGTATAGATATAAAGTAAAAAAAAAAAGATCTCAAGTCCTAAATTAGTATATCTTGCAACACATTATCTAGATTGTCAGATTTTCATGCGTTTATAGTTCTACAGTATTTATCGTTAAAAAAAAAAGATTTATATGATTTGAATTCTTTGAGTAAAGTTTTACCGTTAGAGAGAAAAATAAGGGAAAATTACATACATATCCGTTATAGTTTTCGTTATTACCTCTGTGTCAGTTTTTTCATGTCAAAACAAATTTTTTTTAAAAAAGATGAGTTTACCCTCTTTCGGTTGTTGAGCAACCAAATTTAAAGTATTTCCCATTGGTCAACGATGTCAATTTCGAACAAAAAATTTAAAATTTATAAATTTTTGGTTCTTTAAGAACCAAATTTTTTTTTCTCTCTTGTGCATCTACGTATCCTCTCTCAACCTCTCTCTCTATTATAGGTCTACATATCCTCTCTCTACTTCTCTCTACATTACATATGTAAATTTTTTTTTTTTTAAACTCTCTCACTCCTCTTCACTCAGCATCTTTTTTGGGTAAGTTCATAATCTCTAAGATTTCTCCTAAATTTAGGGGCTCAAACTAGTTGTTCCCTTGATTTTATCAAACTAGGTAGAGAGAATATGCCACAAGATTTTTCCTAATCTTCTAATCTCATAATCTCTACGATTTCTCCTAAATTTAAGGGCTCAAATTAGTTATTCCCCTTTGATTTTAAGGAAAATTTCATACATATCCCTAATTTCCCATCTTATTTTACGGTAAACCCTTTTTCTATTTTTCTTTTAAGCGGCATAAAAAAACGCTCATTTCATAGTACCCCTCATCTTTTCTCTCCCACGTTTATTCACTTTTGGCCACAAAAACTAGCCCTAACAAATTGTTTATTCCATCACATTTATTTCCATCACATTTATTTCTAATAGGGTGAAAAAAGCTTTTGGATTGAGAAGGAATAAAACACTTTGTTGGGGCTAGTTTTTGTGGCGAAAAGTGAATTAACGTGAGAGAGAAGAGATGAGGGGTACAGTGAAATACTCGAGGGTTTTTTTATACCGTTTGAAAGAAAAATAAAAGGAGGGTCTACCATGAAATAAGATGGGGAATTAGGAGTCTGTATGAAATTTTTTCTTGATTTTATTGGATAACTATGACTTCAAAGAGGTAGAGAAAATACACCACAAGAGAGAGAAAATATTTTTTGGTTTTTCAACCATTGAAAATTTAACCGAAAATACTTTGAATTTGGTTTTTCAACAACCAAAAAAGGATAAAATCTTTTTTTTTTAAAATTCTATTTTGACATGAAAAAAATGAACACGGTGGTAATAACTGAAACTATTCGATAAAGCCGTAATTAAAGAAACTATATCAGATATGTATGCAATTTTCCCTAAAAATAAATTATCGCATCATCCTAAGAAGTTTGGACACCAAAAATAACAAAGTTTAGAAATGCACCTTATCATATACATAGTTTAGACAATGGCCATACCACAACACTCTTATCTAGGATCTTGAGATAGACAATGGCCATACTACAACACTCTTATCTAGGATATTGAGATAATAAAAAAAAAGAAAAAGTTTATATAAGGATGCAACCTTATAATGTAGAACTACACATGCACCTCAAAAATCTATCGAAAAAGGTAGTTTTAATGTTGAAAAACCCTTTGATTTATCATCTCGACATCGAGTTGTATGATCATGAAAAATAGAAAAATATTAAGTCTCATAAATAGTGAATTTTACAACATATTATCTACACTGTCAATTTTTTATAATTTCATATGTTTATAGATCTACTTGATTTTAACCATTTTTAAATTTTAAATTTTTATAATTAGATATAAAACTAAATTTTGAAATAATCCTAAAAACATTTTTCATCAAAATTATATACCATGATGAAATTTGAAGGTGCACCTCATCCGTATGCCAACTGCACCCTAAAAAACTAGACTAAGAGGGCAAAGTTAAAGCTTATTCATTTATGAGTGAATTGGGTATGGATAACAATCTTCGCAACAAAACCTAAGACTCTAGCAAAAACATTTTAGTATTTTTCAGAAAATTGAAGCCCGTCAATTTTTTCTCTACATCTCTTTGTACAAGGTACAAAGATTTTTGAAAGGAGAAATTTTGTTCCATCTTTTTTGGGGTTCCAATATGAATTTTTGGATATAAATTTTATGAATTTTGATTGAGCGAACGGCAGAAATCAAAGAAATGGTTTGGGTATTGAGATCTAGAAGTGTTATTCTTTTATCTTTCAATCTTGCCAAAAAAATGTTTTGATCTTACGATAATTTTTTTTGGGCTATTGTAGAGAAGAAATGAGCAATATATTGTAGATTTGAGAGGATTTAGTGAAAAATGAGAAAGAAATCAAAGCTTTAAATTTTAAGACTGAACAAAAGATTTAGGGTAACAAATTTTGAAGTTTCCCCTTCAGTTTCAGTGACGATTCTCTATACATATCGCACATGTTACTTTGAGTTTATTTCTTTTATTTTTTGATATCTTCTTATTTTTATATCTTTTGACGATTTCCTTTTCTAATCTCATGTACCTTTTCTTTCCTAATATTATTCCTATCAAGAGAACTCTTTTAAGTTGTAAATTTTTTAGGCTCGAGTGACTGCTATAAAGTGTTGTAATTACGATACAACATGTGAATGTGATACTCGCAATGCAATGATGTAAGCTCTAAGTTTTTTCAACTATTAAAAATGTGTAGGCGTAATTCAAATTCACACGCTACCCCAGAATTCACTTATTTTAAATATTCGCATCTCATCAAAGTAATAATAAATCTCCACATGTCATCAAAGTAATTTGTAGGGTTTTGCTCAGTTGACTATTCTGATTTTTTTTTTTTTTTTTTGGACCATTAAATTTTAAGGTTCTACACTTCCCTTAGTTCTATTTTCTCCCTACCATCCAGCTGTCCAATTTTGATGAAGAGAGGCACTAACCGTTTGATCTTAGATCCAACATCTTAAAGTATTTTTTTTTAGTTTTTTTTTTTATACAAATTATATGAATATGAAATTTGGTACATGACATCTTCTAATTGGGGCACACCTATAAAAAAATATTAAAAATAATTTTTTGATAAAATATAATGACCAAAATACCTTTTGAAACTTTCAGTGGTATTTTAGTCACTTTATTTTATTGAAAATAATCTTTTTTTTTTATATTTTTCGCTAGTGCGAGTTTAATAAAGGAATGGATGTCCATATTTTGGTGTCAAAATAGTTTATAGAAAAAAATTTAAAATAAATTAGTATAGAGATGTGACATTGTGATTGGGGCAATCTTAGCCCTCTATTCAGAATGAACGGTTGGATAAGGGTGGATAAGGGGGAGGATATAACTTCTATGCTGGAGGGGAAGCATAGAAAGTTTGCCTAATTTTAAACCTTCACATCTCATCAAAGTAATATATATTTGAAAATCAAAGTAATACGTATTTTGTGATAGGCAAGTTTTGCATGCACCTCTTCTACAATGTGGTAACTAGGACGTGGGGTGCTACCATTACGACCCCAGCTCCCTCCCTAAAATAGTAAGTCAGTGGGGATTTTTGGGGCCCTATCCTTTGGTGAGAATGGAGTCAAAGGCTTCATCATGGGACTAGACAATACTACTGCTAAGGCCGCATGGCATTCTTTTAGTGCATACATTTCATTATAGAAAGCATACAAGCGGGTTCATCTTGTCTTAATAGGTTGATAACGTGAAAAACAAGGCATCAAAAAAATGGATTGATGACCCAGATCACCCCTTTGAATTTTTTATCAGGCTTGACGTCATCAATCTAGTATTTAACAAATCAGATTTAAAAAAAAAATAAATTATGTGGGGCTGGTTCTCCAACAGAAAACTGAGTAGTACCATCCACTTCAAGTCATTAAAAAAAAAAAAACAATACAATAGGGTTGGTTCTGACCGGTTCGCTGACATAACTATTGGATCCAACCGATTCATGAGGGGAATTGGCTAGTTCCTTATATCTTATGGGGATATAGATTGATCCGACCAATTCTCAATCTAGATCACCGATTTTTCAAACACTGATGGAATGAGAAAAAAAAAATGAAGGGAGAAAAATAAAGCTCCACATTTCTAGCGAAAAGAGAGATGGGAAGTCACTGTGAAAAGCAAAAAATAACGGCTAGGCACCCCTCGCTTCTCTCCTCTTATCTTATCCGGAAACTTCTCAAAGGTGAGGCATTTTTTTTTTTGTCAATTGGGGGGCCAAATTTTCATGAAAAGATAGAAATGGCGTCATATAAAAAAAGCACGGTTTTTAGGAGTCCATGTAGAAGTGAGTTGACTCATAAAAATTTATTTTTGAAATAAATTTTTCGGACCCAATTTTAAAAGAAATCTCTAACATAGAGATCATGAATATAAAAAATAAAAATAAAATTTTTATAAAGAAAACATTTGAATCGTTAGTTTCAATTGTTTCTAGATAGACCACTTATTTGTAAACATGAATATCTTATACCTTAGGGCCGTATATTGTAAGAATGCTGCCCAGCCCGCATGAAACAATTTTCTTATAAAAAGATAAATGCGTTGGTAACACCCCTCTCTTTCTATAAAATCAGAGATACGCAAACCCTAGCTTCTGGAATTGCCCGTACAAGTAAGCCAAGCCGTTCTCTCTTTTTCCTCATTTACTCTGACTTCCACTCAGAGGCCGTCTTCTCTCTCTACAATTTGCGTTGGCTTCCTCTTCTCTCTCTACCAGCAATGGCTTACTCTTCTCTGGATCGATGGCGTACTCTTCTTCCCTGTGCATAACGACCGATGGCTTACTTTTTACTCTGTTGTTGTGAGAACAAAATGGGAATCCCGATCTCTCTAATCAACAATTGGATTTCAATTTTCTTCTCTCAACAACATAAGAAAATGTACGCTTTTGAACACCAAGATCTGGATCCTCACATACATATTATCTTTAAAACCTTTAATGGTGGGTTGAATCTCCCTCTATATATATTCCCCTTTTTTATCTTGAAATAATTTTTGTCGGCTATTATAGAGAGCAATATATTATAGATTTGAGAGGATTTCGTGAAAAATGAGAAAGAAATCAAAAATTTAAATTTTAAGACTAACAAAAGATTTAGGATAACAAAATTTGAAGTTTTCCTTTTAGTTTTAGTGTCAATTCTCGAAAAAAGTTTTTATAAGGATGCAACTTTATAATGTAGAACTATGGATCACCTCAAACATCTATCAGAAAAAGTAGTTTTAATGTTGAAAAACCCTTAGATTGATCATCTCGACATCGAGATATATAATTTTAAGTCTAAAAAATAGTGCATTTTACAATATATTATCTACACCGTCCATTTTCATATGTTTATAGATCTACTTGATTTTAACCATTTTTTAAATTTAAAATTTTATAATTAGATGTAAAAATAGATTTTGAGATAATCCTAAAAACATTTTACATCAAAATTATATACCATCATAAAATTTGAAGGTACACCTTACCTCTACCGCTACGGATGCATCGTATGCCAACTGCACCCATGCATCTGCACCCATTCACCCATTCTCTACATGGTACTTGCACCCATTCATGATGCATCAGCACCCATTCACCCATTCTCTACATGTTACTTTGGGTAAGTTTATTTATTTATTTTTTATTTCGGATGATTTTTATCTTTTTCTTTTTATATCTTTTGACGATTTCCTTTTCTGATCTCATGTATATTTTCTTTCCTAATATTTTTCGTATCAAGAGAACTCTTTTTAAGTTATAAATTTGTTAAGCTCGAGTGAATGCTATAAGGTGTTGTGATTATGATGCTAGCAATAATGTAATTTCGAAGTTAGTTTTGGTTATTACCATCGTGTCTATTTTTTCATATTAAAATAAAAATTTAAAAAAAAGATGATTTTACCATTTTTAGGTACTGAATTCTTTTCATAAATTAAAAAAGAAGAAAATGATTTTACCATTTTTGGGTACTGAATTCAAAGTATTTAAAATGGGTAAATTTATCTCTTGTGTGGGTACGCTTATCTTCTCTCTACATTACATGGGTAATTTAACTCTCTCTCCCCTTCACTAGTGTTTTTTTGGGTAATTTCTCTTAAATTTAGGGGCTCAAACTTGCGGTTCTCCCTAATTATCGCATAACCATGACTTCAAAGAAGTAGAGAGAGAATATTCTACAAGATTTCTCCTAATCTTCTAATCTCATAATCCCTAAGATAAATCTTCTAATCTCATAATCCCTAATATTTTTCTTAAATTTAAGGACTCTAACTAGTTGTTCTCCTTTTATTTTATTTGATATGACTTCAGAGAAGTAGAAAAAATACGCCACGAGAAAAAACATTTTCTCAATAATTAACAACCGAAATTTTCGGTTTTTCGACATTGGTGTCAACAACCGAATTCACACGAGAGAGAACATTTTCTCAAAAACTGAAAATTTAAATTTTTTGGTTCTTTAACATCTGAAATTTTCGGTTCTTCGAAGTTCTGTCAACAATCGAAATACAAAAAGACGGTTGGATTTGTATGTTACTTTCCCTATTTTAAATCTTCGCATCTCATCAACGTAATACGTATTTGAAAATCAAAGTAATACGTATTTTAGGATGGGCAGGTTTTGCACGCACCTATTCTAGTTTGTTTACCTTCCAAAATCTATCTGAGAGATTCTAGAATCTTCATTTTCCAAAATCCATCACAGATATGTGACACAAATATCCTATTGTAGTGCCTCCTTGGTTAGGGGTGGCAACGGGTCAGACTCGGACCCGATATGAGAATTGGACCTGGCCCCGAATATATAGTGTGGGACTCAGATCTGGAGTCGAACCCAGCCCAAAAATTAAAATATCTATACCCCAAAAATTAAAATATCTATGTATTTAACTATATTTAAATATACTTCATTTAATAGGGCCTAAAAAATATTATTAGAACTAGACTTGAATAGTGTTCATGTCCAAGATTTGAACACGGACTTGACCTGTCGAGTCCAATTTTGGGAACCATTCCCGAACCTGGATTGGGTCTATCCTTTGGTTCTCGGTTCAAGTCCAAATCCATAAAAAAGACTTGAGTTTCATAAAAAAAAATTCGCAAAATTTTATATTGACGACATACACCAATACAACTCACCTCCATTTACTTTACTTGAGCTTGGGACATGTTAAGTCTCCTCAGTTGCCCTTGCAAAATATGTGTTACGCGTTATCGCAAGAACTTTCAATGCACTCTTCAGAATCTACCTCTTCCCATCTTGTCCGTAAATCCACTTCTATCAAATATTTCAGTTGCTTTATAGGAAGGCTGGTTTGCCACATCCCTTTCATATGATGTGGACCCTACGACTTCAAGTAGAATGTGTTTCTCATTATTTCAAAGTGCTGGAAATTTGTCTCTGATGGCACCTCGAGTCTAATTCTTGTACACCCATACACTTGATACAAATGAGTTTTATGGGACTGTTAACCCTAAACTCTAGGACCCGATTGATAAGTAGAACTTTTTGAAAGTGGGAGTTAAATGTCCCACTTCCATGTTTGATACTATTGTGTGAAAGCTGTAAACTGGAAAAACGGCCTTCCACAGAGCTTTTCTTAATGTTAAAATGGGTTCATTTTTGGAAGACTTCCCTTTCATAAAAAATAATGGAAGAGCAAAGTCTTCCATAATTTAAAGAAATCCCCTCGACTCCTACAAACTCCACGTGTCAAATGCACACTTAATGCTAAATAGCACATCTTAATATAGAGGATGGCATGTATGCTAACTGGTACTTTGCAAGTTAGTAGTAAGTCACCTTTTATAGCAAAAAATATTTTTAGCATGGGTGAGGTTTGTATAAGGTGCCTAGTTTATACTATACAAGTAAGGCCACCTCTAAAATTTGTTGGAAAATGTGGTTGTGGTGTTTTGTTGGCTTGAAAATTCATGTTCAACCCTAATTACTAATTTAAAAATCTAAGAATGGTACAAATCGAACATATATATAAACACTTGAAAACCTAAAAAATAGACAAGCTAGATAACTTGTTATAAGTTGGTTTGAAATTTTTTTTTTTTTGTACTCAATACATCCCAAGATCGATATGATGAATTAGAGGGTTTGTCAACTTCAAAGCACTATTTTCTACTAGATTTTTGAAGTGCATCTTACTTATATAGTATGAATGAAGGAACAAGATTCGTATAGCCAACTTGAACTGGTAAAATAATACACTGTCATAGTGACTTTGTGACTGTCCTTCTAGTCATTACCATTCATCAATGCGTTGGATGGCAATGAGGAAACTGGTACCACCATATTATTAGTCGTACTTTTTTTCATTACTATCCAATCAATAGATTGGACAGTGACAAACCCCTGTATCGTGGTTGTTACCACGACCTGTGTGGACTAGTTTATAATTAGTGGATCATTTTGGAAAAATTGTTTATGTGGTCTTGGGGGAACAAAAGTTCAAACAGATCAACTTGGATTGTATTGGAAAATTCCTTTTGTTTTATACAGAAATTTGCTTCCCACTCCATTTGGAGCAAGGGAGAATAAATTAGATTAGGGGACCTTCAAATCTTTGCAAGAACAAAGCTTACTAGAACCTAAAAGAAATGGGTTCTAAATGTATATGAATCAGTGTTTAAAAAATCGGTCATCTGAATTAGACATGGCCAATCTGGATTGGGAATAAGTCTTGCTAAATTGGATTCTATAAAATATCAGGAACAGGTTGATTCACCCCACAAATTGGTTAGTTTCAGTCAATTGTGATTGGTTCTTTGACAAAATTGGAACCGGTTCGTTCTATTCAAAGAACCGATTAAAGCGCCCCCCCCCCCCGACACCGACCCTTGACCCCACCTATACCAGCCCCACTTTTTTTAATAAATTTATCGTTTGGTAAACATGATCATCAATCTGTCGGGCTGAATCAGAAATTTGGAGGGGCGATCCGGGTAACTTATTTGTTTTTTAAAATCTTGCTATGAATACATTACTATCTATGTACACCAGTAGGTGATGTCTAAGGGCAAAAACTGATTGTAACTTGTAATGTTTATTGATGAAATTTAGATGATTATAACGCTTATTCGATTCCCTATCTTATAGGGATTAATTTTTTAGCCCACTTTTTTAGGTTTCTAAGGAAATTTCGGTAATCTTGAGATCCTATGATATATGGGTTGTTTATGACTAAAAATCCTTTATGTGATAAAAAACAAAAATTCGACAAATAAAAATAGAACCAATCATATCTTTGGGATCTATAAGTGCGAATCTTTGATGCTCATTTATTTTGGAATGTGGCCATTAAGGCCTCATGACCACCATAGTGTTCATGGTCGCTCTCTTACTTTCTGTTTCTTAAATGCATTAAATTAAATTTAGTTATATTATATATTTGCTATAATAGTCTCATTGCATTCAAATCCTTTAACTATCTTTTATGGTATATTTCATTCTCTTTCTTTTTTTTTCTCAACCACCTATCAATGATATTTTAATGGTCATATTAAACCAAACGTTTTTCTTTGAGGTAAGAGAGAGAAAGAATGATAAAATAGGAATGCTTAGCTATTGATATGGGCAGAGAGAAATCTCGATCATTGGATGCAAAACATGCAATAAGTGACAAAGGGATAAGCTTCAATACTTATAAAAGTGGCTCACTCACCCATTAGAAAATACTTAGAAAAATTTTAGCCATTGCCCATCTCTATGGCTATCCAGAAGCTTTACAGCAAAATTCCTTTTATATCTTTTTCTCTCCATCATTTTATAAATATTTTGTTTTCATTGGTATCAGAGCGGGATCTTTTCTTTGGGGCTCCTATCAAACTATTGGTACTCAATCATTTCTCTTCACAGTTTTCTTTTTGAGTTTGAAAGGGAGTCATATAAGCTGTAATGCCTATAGCTTACATAAGCAAGGCAATATTTTTTTGTCATAACTTTTGTCCCGTACTGGTTTAGTGTTTCTCTCTCTATCTTGCCCTCATACAACCCTTTTATTTTGCCTTTACATATTTTTTGTCTTTTACATACTTGAACATCTTCTTTTGTCCCTATATGTGCTCTTATTTTATCCATTTATTTATTTTTCCTTCTCTGCCTGCACTTGTTGGGTCATGAAATCTCATGTTGCCTCCCTGTCTTACATTAAAGTGCAGAGGAATCACTATTACTCTAACTTCCTCATCATAATATGATCTTCATTCTTCCACGGCTCATCTAAAATCCCATGAGTTTTGGCTGGAGCACGCGTTATTCTAACCCAACCCACTGCAGATTTTAGGAAGTTGTAGTCCAAGCTTTTTGTCTCGCTCAATTTTTTTTCCTTGTTGGAAACCATTACATTTGCAAGAGGGAACATTTATTTTTTGGGGCTGAAAATCAAAGGAAATAATTTTTGTTTTTCTATTCTTTCATGGATCTTTTTGGGCTGCTACGCCAATTGTTTGTTAAAAGGCAGGAAACACCTAAGGCCCAATGAGTTGGTAATCATCGGTGATTATTTTGAGGCAAGTACCTGCTACTCCCTCAAGAGATTTGTGACTCGCCATCGACCAAAGTGTGCTGCTATCATCATCCGAGAAATTGGTAAATCATTCATCAACAAAGTGGTCATTTGATCTAAACCTTGAACTTGTTAAAATTCATTTTATATCGTTCTCTCCCTAGCATTTTATAAATAATTTTCTTCACTGGTATATTTTTTTGATAACATGGCTGTTAGATTGATGATGAGTGAACTATCTAAAACCAAAAAACTTAATGGGCCAATTTCAATATGTGGAAACGAAAAATGAACTACATATTGATTCAATATAAGATTGACTACATTTTGACTTCTACTAAACCTGAATTGGGTTTAAAGCCCTTTGCCTATAGTAGAAGAGAACTAGTGAAATGCGAGGGGGATGACAAATTAATAAAAACTATATTGCTTACGTATGGTGGATGATTTGATAAGAGTTTTTGAAGATTATAAAACATCCAAATTAATGATGGAAGCTTTGATTGAAAAATATGGATCTACATCTGAAACCCATATTCAACTTTTGTTTGAGAAATGCAAGTCATGTAGGATGAGGGAAATGAATCCGTAGTAGAGCATGTTAATAAAATAATAGTTCTTGCTAAAGACTTTGTTGCGACGGGAAACCTCATTCCTGATCGTATGCTAGTGTCAACTGTATTGAATAGTCTCTCACAATCATGGGAACCTATAGTCATTGCTCTTAAACACTCATCCCAAGGAATTATCATGTTGAAATTACCCATGCACCTGAGTATAGAGGAAGAAAGAAGAAATACAAAAAGAAAGGCCGAATTGTAGTTTGCCCAAAATTCCTCTAAAAGTGACCACCCTAGACCGTACAATAATCGAAATAACAATAATCGATTTAACGAGAAGGGTAAAGTTTTCAAACCACAAAGAAGAAATGCCTACAACAACCCACTAAAATGTTACAACTGCGGAGAGATAGGGCATATTAAACCTAAATATCCAAATAAAAATATTTTCAGTAATGTCTAAGACAAGAACAATAAACAAAGGAGGAACTGCAAGAATAACAATAAATTCAACTTAGTTTGTGTGGTCTTTGAATTTATGGTGCTTGATCATGATATGAAAGGATGGTGGGTGGACTCTGCATCGACCAGACATGTTCTAAAAACTAATGATAGTTTTGTTGATTTAAAGGAAATCAAAACCATCGACCAACGGATATACATGGGAAATGACACTTTCTGTGATGTGCTAGGTGTTGGCACATACAAGCTGGAGTTGCTTGGTAGTATAAATTTTGTCATCACTAACACTTTGTATGCGGCTAATATGAGGCGCAACCTTATTTATGTCCCTACATTGGATGAAAAGGGCTATGAGGTATGATTCAGGTTCGTAAAGATGTCTATTGGGAAACATAATTGAGTTTATGTTTGGGAGGAAAAAGTTAAAAATTTGTATCGTCTAAATGTTGTTAATGGAATGAATGATGCTACCTCTTCTAATATCAAAGTGGCAATAAATGTGGCTGAAAATGATGCATATGTATGACACTTAAGATTAAGACATATTAATAAAAATAAAATGAAAAAAATTAGTAAAAGATGATTTATACCTAATCTTAAAGAAATTGAGTTCCAAACTTGTGAACCATGCCTAATTTTCAAGGAAGCAATTCCCTAAAGGACAAAAATCACAAGAATTGCTTAATATAATCAACTAAGATATGTAGACCTTTAAATATTAAGACACATAGAGGTATGAAGTATTTTATAACTTTCATAGATGTTTACTCTAGGTATGGATATGTATACCTAATTAGTAGAAAATCTGATGCTTTAGAAACATTTAAAAAATATAAGATAGAAGTGGAAAAGCAATTAAGAAGACATATAAAAATTCTAATGACTGATAGGGAAGAGAATATAACTCAAGATTATTGAGTCAATTTTATAAAGATCATGGTATAATACATCAAACTACCTTGCGAAACACCCCACAACAAAATGGAGTAGCAGAAATACGTAATAGGACTTTAATGGAAATGGTTAGATCTATGATGGGCCATGCCAACCTAGCTCAAATTTTTTAGGGAAAAGCCATTAGTACAACTATGTTTATTTTAAATAGAGTGCCAACCAAGTCTATAGAATTGACCCCTTATGAACTTTGGAAAAGAAGAAAACCAAATTTAAGTATATTAAAAATTTGGGGATCAGTTGCACATGTGCTCATCCCACATTACCAAAGAGACAAACTTCACAGTAAAATAATTAGATGTTCATTTATAAGATATTTTGATAATTCTAAGGGATACATGTTCTATGATCATGACAATAGATGCTTAATTGAGAGTAGGGATGTTTATTTTCTAGAAATTTAGATAACAAAAACAATAAAAATAAAAAAGTTGACTTATTTATAGAAGAACACAATAAAGATCAAGACAAACCTATGGATTTTATACCACTAACTAGTGATTTTGCCCTTACTGAGTCCCCTAATCTAGATAGAAATAAGAGGTCTAGAGCTCCTCCTTTCCATTTAGATGAATATTATATACTCTGAAATGAGGATGAGATAGATGAACCATGTACTTATAGTGAAGCCATCAATTCACCTGAATCATCTAAAGGGGTCAATGCTATGGATGATGAAATTAACTCTATTGAAAGAAATCAAGTATGATAACTTGTAGACCTTCCTATATTTAGGAAAGCTGTAGGATATAAATGGATTCTTAAGAAGAAATTGATGGAACCATTGATAAATAGAAGGCTAGATTAGTAGCCAAATGATTTACTCAAAAAGAAGGAATAGATTATGTGGAGATATATTCTCTTGTAGCAAAATTTTCATTAATAATAATAATATTAACATTAGTAACATAATTTGACTTGAAATTATTTCAATTAGATGTTTAAAACAACCTTCTTAAATGGAGAATTAAAAGAAGATATTTATATGAATTAGGCAGAGGGATATGTAGTTACAGGTCAAGAAGAAAAAAAATATAAATTGAAGAAATCATTATATGGTCTAAAACAATCATCTAGGCTATGTAGCTAATATAATGGATCATTATGTGCATGTTTAGAACAAGAAGAGTAAATTTATAAATTTATCTCTATATGTGAATGATATTCTATTAGTTGGAAATGATATGGAAATGATAAATAAAATTAAATATTAGTTTAATTCATATTTTGAAATGAAAGATATAGGAGAAGCGTCACAGGTTTTGGGAAGAAAACTTACAAAGGATAGAAATTCTATGCTTCTCTACTTATCTCAAGAAAAATATTTAGAGAATGTCATTAAGAGATTTAAGTGGGAAAACTGCAAACCAATGAAAACTCCAATATGCAAAGGCATGATGCTATTAAAGAAAGAATTGCCAATTAATGATGTAGATAAGGCTGAAATGAAACATATTCCATGTAAACAAGCCATTGCGTCTAGTATGTACAATATGCTTTATACAAGACCCGACCTTAGTTTTGCAATAGGATATATCAGTAGATTTCAAAGTAACCCAAGTATGACTCAATGGTAAGTAATTAAAATGATACTCAGATGTATCCATGGAATCAAACATTATAAATTATGCTATCAGGGTGATAATCTGCAAATTCAAAGGTTATCTGATGCAGACTTCGCAGGAGATTTTGATAATAGAAAATCGACTTATGTAAATCTTGTCCTCGTAGAGGAGGTTTCTTATTCTTGTGTGTTGCCTAGTGCACAATGGAAGCGAAATACATTACTTGTAGTATGGCTTCTACTTTTGTCTTCTATATAAGCTTCTTCATTTGGGATTTGAAGCTGGAAATAGCCAACGAACCAGTTCAAATGTTTTGTGATAACCAGGCTTCAATTTTGTTAATTAAAAATGGAGCAATGAACTCTAAGGCTGACACATAGAAGTTGATTATCACTATATCTTAGACAAAGTGGTAAAGAAAGAAATTGCAGTAAGTTATTTGCCTTCAAATGATATGATAGCAGACCCTTTAACAAAGGGATTGATTGCTGAAATGTTCTCCAAGCATGTGACCATGATGTGCCTTAATTAAATATAGTTTTTTTTCCAAGAGGCACATTTTGAATGCTACAAGGGATTAAATCATGTCGGTGGATAAAACCTTGTAGCGAAGTATGTCACATTGGGTAAAACCTTAAATGAACAAAACCTTATGGCTTAGCAATGCTGATGCATTTGGTCACGTGAGAGTGTTGGAGTAACGGCCACCAAGGCCTCATGACACCACAGTATTCATGGTCCCTCTCTTACCTTCTAGTTTTTAAATGTATTAAATTCAATTTAATTATATTATATACTTGTTACATTGCATTCAAATCCTCGGACTATCTCATATGGTATATTTCATTCTCTTTCCTTTTTTTTCTTAACCACCCATCAATGACATTCTAACGGTAACATCAAACGAAATGTTTTTTTTTTAGGTAAGAGAGATAGATAAAGAATGATAAAATAGGAAGGCTTAACTATTGATATGGGTAGAGAGAAATTTGGATCATTGGATGCAAAACCTGCCATATGTGGTAAGGGAATAAGCTACAATGCTTATAAAAGGGGCTCACTCACCCATTAGAAAATACAGAAAAAAATCTTAGAGCTATTGCCCATCTCTCTAGTTATTGAGAAGCTTTACAACAAATTTCCTTTTATATCTTTCTCTCCCCATCATTTTATAAATATTTTTATTCAATTTAGTACTACACAATGAATAAATACCCTATGAAATGCAATATCTCATATGCGATAAATGACTTTTGGAACATCATAGGAATGCAGCTCAAGGGATCTACTATTGGAAATGGGCATTGTATAAATATTTAATCGAATCATCATTATCATCAGAGCTTTCTTCCAACTATTTGGTGTACAACTATTCAATGTTGGTTAAATATTTAATCGAATCAACGGGTCAATTGGATCCCATAGTGTAAAATGGTTTGCTAAATGGGAAAATGTATGATTGAATCTTCATGACATGAAATGGGCTATGGATCAAAAAAGGCATATTAACTATCATGATATGAAATGGAAGGCCAATTTGAGAACTGCAATAATATAGTGGGGAAATTTGTCTAAATCTAGGAAAATGACTGGTGAATGTCACATAAGAGACAACAACCACCCAAAAGGGACGGATTCGTTATCAAAACCAACAACAATGGGGGATTGAATTGTAAATAGGCCAATGAAAGTATGATACTCATTAATAGTGTTGGCATGTATCAGACTTTTAAATTTAAGAATTGGGCTTAAACTTGAGTGATTAGCAGTTGACGTCAAGCAATACTACATCTCATGTTCAATTCGTACCACTGAACTACCCAAAAAAAAGTGTGGTTATCACCAGATTCGTAAAATTTTCTCTTCCAAGTTGATTCATATGCCAAACAAGGTCCATGATTCTCTCTCGAAGTCCCCTCACACAAACAATTGAGCACATTGAACTATTTTAAAAAGGGAAAGTGCAATATGATACATATAACATACCAAATTAATAAAAAGGGTGATGAGCTATTTTTCCACTCATGTGTGTCATTATCACTTGAACGGAATAAAGGGTCATCTCAACCATCCGCAGAAATATGGACAGTGGAGATGGCATATTATATTGTGCGTTTTTTCACTCGTGTACCTTTTTTTCAAGGTCACGTTGAACTTCGAATAAGTTTTTTTCTAGCATTAGAAATCTACCATTTAAGTTCTCAAGGAAAAAGATTATATAAGATTTTAACCTTATTTTTAGAAATAAGGTTTTAGTAATCTACAACGTCTATTTTATTTGAACAGTGTACATTCATATTATCTCAAAAGACATACTACTTTTTGACATTATCTTAAAAGACGTTTCAAATCTATATTGTTTAACTAAAAAAGATGGTATGGAACGCTGCAACCTTTATTCTACAAGTTAGGTTACAACCACACTCGATTAGTATTGCCTTAGTCATCATTGCTTTTGGAATATGCATGTTTAATAATAAAACTTTTTTTTTTTGGGAAATTATTGTAAATATATCTTAATTGGAAAAAACCCCAAACTTTCGTTTACCTCGAGTACATCCTTTTTCCTCATTTTCGGCTTTTTTTGGACCAAAATGACCTTCACGGCACTCTTACTACTGTAATACATATCATTTTATACAGTATTTAAAATACCATAGTAACTTCCAGTAGCCATGACTATGAAGTCAATTACGGTACTTTAAGTACCGTAAAAACTAAAACCCACTATATGAGATTTTAAGTACCATAAAAACTAACCCATCTTATACGGCACTTAAAATGCCATAAATCCTTTTATCATATTTATCTCTTTCATCTCTAATTCTTTTTATGTTTATCTCTTATTTCTCTCTAATTCTTTTTAATATTTATCTCTTTTTTCACTCTTTAATTCTTTTTTATCTCTTCTTTCTCTCTCTCTACAATCTCATCATCATTTCTTTAGAAAGATCATGTCCTCTGTTTTGCATAGCCGAAGTCAATGTTTGATTACTCTATTTAATGAAACAATGATGAGATTGTAGAGAGAGAAAGAAGAGATAAAAAAGAATTTGAGAGATAAAGAAGAGATAAAAAAGAATTTGAGAGATAAAGAAGAGATAAAAAAGAATTTGAGAGATAAAGAAGAGATAAATATTTTAAAAAATGAGAGAGAGATATAATAGATAAATATAAAAAGAATTAGAGAAGAAAGAGATAGACATAATGAAAAAAGAGTTTCGGCATTTTAAGTGCCGTATAACATGGCCTCAGTATTACGTTACTAAAAGTAACGTATAAAATTCCTTAAGTATTACGGTACTTCAAGTACCATATAACATGCACTAACTATTACGATAATACGACTACCGTGAAGGTCATTTTGTAAAAAAAAAAAACAGAAAATGAGGAAAAAGGGTGCACACGAGATAAACAAAAGTTTGAATTTTTTTTTCTAATTAAGCTTAAATTAAGGTATATTTGTGATAATTTCCCTTTTTTTTTCTTTGGTAAATATCTTCCTATGAATAAGCTCTTATGAAGAAAAGGTAAGCAAACTTGGTTTATTTGGGACAAACTTCATGAAACCTTGACCTCCCTTGGAAACTTCACCCAGGGATAAATGATTTAAAAAAGCAAGACGGAGTGATTTAAATGAGAAGATTGCTACAACAACATGCTTTTGAAATAAATACTTTTTGAACTGGCAAGTGTTCTACTTCTACTATAACTTATAACAACTTTATCGTCAAAGTCTTTTTTCATCTAATTCGAATCAGTTACACTATGACATATATAACATATGAGTTTCAATTTGAAAATTTTGGGGGACTTTAATGAAGTGTAAATTGGAGGGAAGCTGGCTACTTTCCACAACGGGTGGAGGATCCAAAGTAAACCAACAAAATACTTAATTATCTAAATATGAATGCTTTTGCTACTAATAGTAAAGTAATCGTTTGCACAACATTAGCTTAAAGCATACAACCCGACCAAAATCAAATACCAACTCTTAACACTAAAAATAAAAAAAATAAAATAAAAGCCAAGTGATATTATGCTCTCGAATGAGCATACTGTCCATTCACTCCCTCATGTGAAATCTCAAATTTTGAGGAGGTAATCTCTTCAACCCATAAGCTAATCTCAATAGAAAAAGGGAAAATATACAATGAGACCGTTTATCATTGGTACAAGGTGGTCACAATTAATCTTGACCATTGGATGTCAAATTAGATGGCTACATTTATTCCATTGACCAAGTTCAAACTCCAAAACAATTTTTTTCGAACTTTATGACACACCCAAGCTATCAGATTTCACATCGGATAGTTGTAAATAATTGTGATGTCTTTGTATAAAAAATAAATAGTCTCATTATATACAATCCCATAGAAAAATTACCATAGTGAGCTGTTTATGAGCTTGAAAAACCTAATGCCTCGAAATTGAACAAAGGCCGTCCAAAATTCATAAGAAATCGAAGTATGGAAAAACTCAAAATTCAAATTTTTATTTGAAAATAATAACCTAGTGATTACTACTTGGTTTTCAAGAATTTGATTCAATAAATTCTCCCAAATGGGTTCTCTTCCCGAGGAGTAGATATACACTATACTCCCACATGAGCATAGTGTACACGCTCCCAATAAAGTAACCAACCAACACTAATATGAAATCAAGAAGATTGCTTTATTAATGGGGTTGGCGACATAATAATTGTGGTGTGTTCCATGGGCCATGGGGGATATTGGCATAAAGCAAGCCTGGAGCTTTCCTATCTTATCCTAATTATGACAACTAACGCATGCCGGGAGATACACGTGTGCTTTCCTATCCACGTGTGTTGAAAGTAAGGTTCTAAAAGAGAGAAATAGGGAGAGAAAGAGCCTTCATGCTTGCATGTTTCAAATGTTCTTTAAATACAAAAAATAAAAAATTTATTGAAATATATTTAATAGTTGAACTATTTAACTTTTTATTTTAGATGTATTTTTATAAATTTTAATACCTATTTTAATGTATCATTTTGCTCTATCAAACTCTTGATAAAGTGAAATTGTGGATTAAGATTCGTACAGCCGACTTCAAATAAGTTGAGAAAAGACAGTGAAGATGATGTTTTGATGGGCTACTTGAATTTTGATCAAAATAATGATGTGCAATTGGAAATTAGGTTAAAACGCACGAGTAAAATGATAAAATTAGTCCAAATCACATATATAGTTTGGTAAATTTCCCTTTAAATTCCAAACAAAATAAAGAGGGAGACATGGGGTGTGAGAGGCACAAGAAAATAATTCAAGCACTATAGTGCTGTGCTCTCCCTCACAATAAAATAGCGCAATCACATTTCTTATCATTATGTACCGATAGAAAAAAAAAAGAAAAAGTCAAAAAAAAAGAGACGAAATTTAAAAAAATGGTGGAATCTTATAAAATCCCATTTAAAATTGGCCAAATAATTCTTGTTTTTTTGTTTGGAAGGAAAAATATTTCCAACGTAGAAGTATTTTTAGGACTTCAAACAAATGTTTTGAGCTGCAACCCCTTTAACCAAGGAATTAACTTAAAAATCTAATTTTTGGATGCTTAGATATTTGAAACTCAAAATCTATTTTTTTAGGAAATAATCATTATGCATCTCAATATTTTGAGGATAAAAACTTATGTAAGGTGTCAACCTTACACTATTGAAGTAAGATACACTATTGAAGTACGATATACCTCAAAAATATTCTAGAAGTGAGTGTTCGTTCCAATGTAGAAAAATGTTACACTCGATCATCTCGACCTCGAGATTGATAGATGTGATAAACAAAAGAATTTCGAGTCTTAAAAATAATTCATGTTTGGACAAGTTATCTGGATTGTTTATTTCCAAGATTTTCAAATATTTATAGCTTTTAGATCTGTACCATTTGTTAAATTTTACTAAACCTAGATCTCTAGGCGTAAATTAGAGATGCGCCTTATTTATATGGTATAAGAAGGATGGCATATTTTTAATAAAAAACCCCCCAAAGTACCTCGTTGCCTAAGGGAGCAAATAAACAATATGCTTCCATGAGAGTATAGTGTACAAGGTCCTAACTGATATTTTATCTAGGGATGCATTTTCAAACAGGCCTAGGCTTTATAAAAAGTTGAAATCAAAGTAAAGCCTCACTTTGAATCCTCATTTGAAAAGCACTATAGGCATCATAAATATCCATGATGACTTTAAAATCAATTTTCAACATGGATTATGAAATTTGAAACTAAAAAACTGATACAAATTTTCGGATCCTTAAGAACTTATTTCTAAGGCGAATTAGACGGTTCGGACAATATACTACAATATACACTACTTTTAATGCCTGATATCCATTTTTTTTTTACAACCACACAGTCAAGGCCAAGGTGATTGATTTGAAAGGTTTCTGACATCGTAACTATAATTTTTTTATTAATTTTGAGGTGAGGCTTTATTTTTTTATTTTTTATTTTTTTATTTTTTATTTTTTTTATTTTTATAGGAGTGCAATGTTATCATAACATCTTCCTTTATTCTATATTTCCTCAGCAAAAATTCCAAGATAAAATGTCTGAAGGAGAGTGTCCACGCCTAAAATGGAAGAGAGAGACTACCCAAATGAATAAAAATAAAGCAACTGTTAAAAAGGTAAAAAGCCGTTAAGAGTCTTTAGAAAAAGGAAAGGAGTGGGTGGGAAACGTTATAAATTTGAAAATTTTACCGTTTACGGTTTGCGTAAAAATTGGAAGGACACGCTTGAAATTCGCACTTTCTTTATGGACAATATCGAGACATTATCCTATTTCTCTTTCGTTTAATATCACAGTGAATCGGCATTGACTTAGAATTGGAGGAAAACAATTTAAAACCCTTCTCCGGTCTCTCGCACCAGCGAGAAAACCTAGGGCTTTTATGAATCTGAAATTTGGGGTTTTCTCAGAGGCGAAATTTAGGGTTTTTTTGATCGTCTTCATCATCATTTCGAAGAGAAATCAGTATTGAATTTAAGGTTTTTATTTGGCTTCTTGATGATGGTTTCTTTCGTTGGTGCATTTCCACTTTTGTGCTGCTTTGAAGGGTTTTTTTTCAGCGCTTGATTTGTTGGTTTGAGGTTTCTGAAATTCGGGTTTGGATTAGTTTAGTGGACAATTATGATGATTGGATCTCGATCCAGTGAGAAAGGGTTCTTTTTTTTTTCCTTGGATTTTTTGTTGTTGATTTGAATTTTCACGATGGGTTATCTGGATGGCGTTTGTCACCTAGGGTTTAGGGTTTTGATGTATTCATGGATATTTCAATGGCATTTGTTCTGATCTTGACCGCATGAGGGAGAGTGAGATTCATTAGATGTCGTATTTATTTTTGCATTTCTTTTTTTTGGAATTTCTTTTGTTTATTATGCTTATTGTTAATTTGGATTTTTGGGATATTTTAAAACAATGGCGAGTCTTCAATAGTGCATCTAATATTTATGCATGAACCAGATGGAAACTATTTGGTACATTTTTTAACCGTACTAGTAATATCCACAATCTAATTGCATGAATTGTTTCATGTGTATGCATAGAAGCTTCGAATTGTTCCACAGGGATTTGTGTGAAATTTTCCTCGGTGTTAGTTAGAATAATGGAATTTTTAAATATGATGAATTCTTGTCTTGTTCATCGAGAATACCTTACTGATTTCTTTCAAATTTTCCATTCGTTCAAGTTCTAAGCTTAGTCTTGTAATTGATCAAATCACGAATAGCTTTTGGGGGGGGGAAATATAGATTCGAGTGCACTAATAGTTGGGTGTCTGTGTTTGATGTAATTTTTTTTTTATGTCAATTTTGTTGAATTCTTCTATCTTATTAGCCATATTATCTATTTAATGTCCAAGAAGTACTTATCGCCTTTTGCACCTTCTTTTTCTCCTTCGGTTCTATGAATTACTACAGCATTCTCATCATGATAACTATGTTTTAATTTCTTAGTATGATATACCATATGCTTGAAGGGTCACATTCCCTTTAGGATCCATAATAGATATCAATATCCTAGTAACCTTCAAACCCATCCTCATTCATTTTCAGAAACTCCTATCATTAGAAGTAACATCATGTCTAACTAGCACCCACCAACGGCACTGTACTTTCAGTATCTTCCATTGCAATCACTTTTGCTCATGATCACCTGTTTTTTCTTAGAAATAGCAAAAACCACACATTATTTTTGTAATAATCAAACAGCATTCAATTTTTGTACTAGGACTGTTGTGTCTTTTATTTGGTAGATCGTGTCATGAAGAATGATTGTTCTGATTTCAGATTTAATATCTCTTATTGGCTCCTTAGGAATATGAAAAAACTATTTGTGACATATGTTGGAAATCCTTTATTTTATTCCTTCTTTTTCCATTTGCTTCCTCACTGATTTAATCTTTGTATATTATTTAAAAGTAGAATTTATAAAAGTTTTTATATGTTCCTTTTGTGGCGTAGTTTTCCTTTTTGGCTTTAGATATATTTGGCTAATATTCCATAATTATGATTTAAGTGGTCCTTTGCTTTTGCTGGGTAGGTTGGAGATATTGCCAAGCAATAAACTGAAGTAGGCTGAAGGAGAAATGTTTGTGCAGTAATTGGTTGAGGAGCTAGTGACAATTGTGGTTAAAAAATAAACAACCATGGCTCCTGGGGGCAGCATTTGTAAGGAAGTACCAGAATCTCACTCTTTGGATTATGATATATCCACCACAAGCAGCGAGGCTGAAGGTGTTCAGTACCCAAAAGCTTCCCCTGTGCCCACTGGTAAAGCAGGTTTATCTTCAACTAATGGTGTGCACGAGCTTCTCGAGTGCCCTGTCTGCACAAACTCTATGTACCCTCCAATTCATCAGGTACAATTCTGAGTTCCTTGGGGTCCTTCAGAAACTGATTCACATGTTTTTGAAAATTGGCTTTGATTGTATTTAGGTTTGAAATTTGTGATTTGGGTCCAAGTTCTAGCCAAAATTGTTGGAGAAAGTAAAGGCGATTATAAATAGGAATAAACCCCAAAATTTAATTTGGCCAGAATTTTAACTTTTGATTTTGACAAAGTTTCAAGAACCTGGACTTATTTCACCCGATATTGAAGGAACTTTTGATTTTGACAGAAGTTTCAAAAAAACCTGGAATTATTTTGCCCAATATTTAAGGAATGACAACCTATATACTTGTCACGTGCCCGTCATTATACTTCTTTGATCTTGCCTCCAACATTCCAATCTTAGGCTAATCCACTCCATATCGACTTTCCAAAAAAAAGAAAGTGGCATTGGACGATCTGTAAATGTCTTATGCTCTATGCTGGGATGTACTAGTGATTTTTCCTATTAAGGCATTATACTTTCGCTATTCGCTGAAGGTTCGCCTACTTTCCTCTCATTTTTTTTGAGAAGAAAATATCAAGCCTAGTTTCCTCTCATTGGAGATACATGATCTCTTTTACTTTCTTCTTGTGATGCCAAAGTTTTCCCAAGGTTATTCTTGTTATATCTTCTTCTTCTGATCTCTTTTTCTTTCTTCTTGTGATGCGAAAGTTTTCCCAAGGTTATTCTTGTTATGTCTCCTTCTCCTTCTTCTTCCTCTTCTTTTTTTTCATCTTATTCTTCTCCTTCTCCTCCTCCTCCTCCTTTTAGTCATTCCTTTCCTTTATGGATAAGTTGTGATTTGAACCTGTTCAGGGGGGCTGTGTTATTTGCAGTCCAATCACCAACTCAACAGGCCGTACTCCCATCGCTGAGTTCTTTTTGTAGAGCTTTCTCATATTGATGTGGTTGACATTATTCTTGTATGCTGGTACTTTTTTTGTCATGGTTTCTTTATGCTTGAACATAATCTGGTTTACTTCAGGAAAAAAAAAATGGAAAGAGGGTTAAAAAATAGTGTCATTTCTCAAGAAAACCAGCAAAATTAGAATATGGGGGGGAAAAAAGAAAAAAGAAAAATCTGATGCCTTTTTTTTTTCTAATTTATGTTCTGCTAGACTAATCTTTCTTCAAAATCAGGCAATTTCCTTTACCTTTAATAAGTTTGTTGCATATTTCTTTATTTCTGTTTATTTTCTCTGGAACTTTAATACAAAAGAAATCAATTACTTGACAATCTCTCTCGCTCCCCCCACGCCGGACTAGCATTCCATTCGTTTAATGAATTCGTGACCCACTTTTCCATTTCCTCTAGCCTCTTTAACACAAAATTTCCCCCAATCTCCAACATTTGCAGTGCCCAAATGGCCATACCCTGTGCTCTAACTGCAAGCTCAGGGTCCACAACCGTTGTCCCACCTGTCGATACGAACTGGGCAACATAAGGTGCTTAGCTCTCGAGAAAGTTGCAGAGTCCCTTGAGCTCCCCTGCAGATATCAGAGCCATGGGTGCCAAGACATATTCCCTTATTATAGCAAGCTTAAACATGAACAACAATGCAGGTTCAGGCCTTACAATTGCCCATATGCAGGCTCAGAGTGCCCAGTAACTGGTGATATCCCCACCCTTGTTACTCACCTCAAGAATGACCATAAGGTGGATATGCATGATGGATCTACTTTCAACCATCGATATGTTAAGTCCAACCCACAGGAGGTCGAGAATGCAACATGGATGCTTACTGTAAGTGGTTTGATGCTTGACATGTATGTACGTTTGCATGTATGGTCTTTATGCAATATCTGCTGAATACTGCTCATCCCATGTCCGCACACACACACATGCAGCCACACATGCACACACACACACACTGAGAGAGAGAGAGAGAGAGAGAGCACTGTTGGAAACTTGTCAGAGCAGCTGGCAGCCTAATGCTTATATCTCAGATTATTACTTGGATGGAGTTTTGCTTTGGATCTGAGAAGTCCCTTTTCACTACTGAAGGTTTTTCATATTTTTCTTTTGTTTGTTCTTTGTTTTACCTTCGCGCTACCTGTTTATGCTGACGCTCAATTAGAATTCCTCCGTCGCTCCTCTTGTAAGTCATTGTCTTTTTTTTTTTTTGATTTTCTCCCGCATGGACAATAATTTCTTGCTCCTGAACCCTCCTCTATCTCTTGAACCCTTCTTACCAGTTCTCTTCTAACCTCTCTCTCTTTCTCTCTCCCCTTCTTAGTGTGTATGTGTGTACGTGTGTGTACGCGCGGGGGTGTGTTTTCAGTAAGCGATTCTAAGTCCTTAAATTTTCTCCTAGTTCTCGCTCCAAAACTTCATACAAAGACACGCACACTATAGAAGCTTTTGCCAGGAACCCTCGTTCCCAAGCTCTCATTCTCATATTGCACACTCACTCTTTCTTTAAAAGTTCTCACTTTTCACTGAAGTTCTCTCTCCTCTCTCTCTCACTCTCTGACATTTCCATTCCACGGTAACTCACAGGTCTTCAATTGTTTTGGGCAACAATTCTGCCTGCACTTCGAGGCCTTTCAGCTGGGGATGGCCCCCGTATACATGGCCTTCCTCCGCTTTATGGGTGATGACAACGAAGCCAAAAACTTCAGTTATAGCCTAGAAGTGGGTGGCAATGGCCGGAAGCTCATATGGCAAGGCATCCCAAGAAGCATAAGAGATAGCCATCGAAAGGTTCGAGATAGCCACGATGGCCTCGTAATCCAAAGAAACATGGCACTCTTCTTCTCCGGTGGAGATAGGCAAGAGCTAAAGCTAAGAGTAACCGGTCGGATTTGGAAAGAGCAATGATACAATCTTGCTAGTGGTTGGCTGGGGTCTAGCAGCGATGGTTGGAATTTGGGTGCTTCTCCTATGTTAGCAAAAATTGACTGCAAGTGAAGTGCTTTGGAGGCGTATCCAAAGAGGGTTGGTGGTTTAGGAGTGAATTTGTTTGGGAGTACAAGAGAAGAGAGAAATATCTGTTCAGTGAATGATTTATTGTACTTTGAATGTATGGATATTTGATGGCTGAAGAATGGAAAAGATGGGAAATCTTGGTAGTCGGTGTTTCTCCCGACTGAGAGAGAGGAAAAAGGGTGTATCGGGGCCCTATAACTGTGGAAAAGATAAGAAAGGTAATGTTCTGTGTGTTGAGAGAGAGCGAGAGACTGAGACTATCAAGTGACATTGTTGTGTCCTTAAACCATTTGCGGATAGGGCCGGCAACGGGCCCGGGCAGCCTGGCCCTAGCCCTCTGACTGCCGGCCTTGGCCCCATCAGGGCTGGCTGGGCCCGGCACTCGGGCTGCATTTTATTGCCCAGGCCCTAGTTTTATCGCCCGGTCCACTGCCAGCCCTATTTGTGTAATGCTTACGGCCCCTTGATGATGATGCCGACTCAGACCGTGTATATGCAGCCCCACTTAAACCTATCTTAGAAGTTGACTCTTTTATCCAAAATTTTAAGGATTCATGATCTAGGTTAAGATGATCATAAATATGAAAATAAAATAAATTTTTAATATTTAAAATGTGACTTTTCTTATAGAAAATTTCTACACCGTCTAACTTCATTTGGGCCTTTTGAGTTTTCTACGATCTCTACGATACCTGGCTCGTGAAATCTTATTTAACAAAATATTTACATATACAAGTCTGAATGATAAATGTGGGTAATTTTGGTTAAGCATGAGCGCTTAACCCTATTCGAACTTGTATCTCATGGACGGTGATGAGTCTCATCATCAAAATTATCCAAAGATCACGAGCATTATGGTGTATTTTCTCCTTTGAGCCCATTAATGGTATGGTGCCATGTGTCTTAGCTGAAGAGCATCCATCCAACGCCAGCTCAGTCCGACGCATCCATGTCCATTGAGTTCTTGGTCAGTCTGTTCTGACCTGGCCCAATCGGTCCACATTATGGTAAATCGACTCATTGCGTAGGGTTGCAACCTTTAAACAATCCAATTAAGGCGTGCCTCTAAATTTTATCATAAATATAGTTTTGATATAAAAAATTCTTAAGATGGTTTGAGAATCTATTTTTATATCTAACTATAATGTTTTAAACTTTAAAAATAGTTTAAATAAAGTAGATCTATAATAAACACATGAGAATTTTGAAAATGAATAGTCCAGATAATGTGTTTCAAGATACACTATTTTATCGATTCGAAATTTTTTTTTTTTTTCTCTTTTCATATTCCTACATCTTTATGTCGAGATGATCAATTAGAAGATTTTCCAATATCCAAACAATCTTTTATGATAGTTTTTTGAGGTGTTTTCAAAATATGAAAACCTTAAAGAGGATATTGGGCTCCATCAGAGACTCATTGAAAAACAGATACTTACCTGTCATTTGATCACCAAACCCAGAATCATGTATGCAGTTGGTTAAGTGAGACAATTTACACAGGCAACTCAGCCCCCCGATGGGTAAACAATAACTCAATACCTTGATAATTGAAATATGCTCCAGGTATATGTATTCGTATGTCACAGGCTACTAGTCTCGATGATGTTGGATATGCATTTGTTAATTAGGCAGGTTCAAGTTGGCAGGTTGTATGCTACAATATCCATACATTTATCCGTGGAAACATTGCCGGATGGAAGATTATGAAGAAGAATATAGACCTTCTTCAACTGCGCAAACTCATCTCGAATGAGTTATAACAAATCATCATTAATAAACAGAAAAAGTTTACATAAAGTTAGACACCTGAAATTGTAGAGAATTAAGGTGCACTTCTAAAATCCTTCAAAAAAAGTTACTTTGATGTTGGAAAACCATCCAATTGATCATATTGATATCGGGATGTATAGATATGGAGAAAAAAGAGATTTCAAGTCCTAAATATAGTACATCTCTGGACCATCTATTTTCAATATTTTCATGCGTTTATAGATCTCGTCGATTTTGAAACATTTTTAGAGTTTAAAATATTATAATTAGCGATAAAAATAGATTCTCGCGCAATCTTAAGAATTTTCAACACCAAAATTGCATCTCATGCTAAAGTTTGGGGTTGCACCATTAATTTGATTATTTAAAGTTGCAACCTTATGCAAACCACACCCTTAATACATGAGACTGATTTTCTTCTTCTTCGACATATCGGAACTATTGTTTCCATATTAATACATGAGATCTTATCAATCTCTTTTTTTGAGAAACAGTAACAATTATGAGCTTATCAATCTCTTGCTGCTTATAAGCTGGGAAATCGATAGCTGAATGGACCTCACTTCCTCTCTCCTCTGCAGGCTCTCACCCTCATCTGTGAGAACCAGAAACATATGCAAATTGAAACATTCAAGAAAACATATGCAAAGAGCTAAGGGTTTGGTACATTCCCAAGTATATGTGTACATGAAATCAAAAGAAACATGAAGGTTTCATGAGAAAAGGAGAAGGGTTTACTCCGTCGGACTACACTTGATACAAGCCGCTACCAACGCAGGAACCTTTTCTTCTTCTTCTTCTTGATCTTCCTCTCTCTCTCTCTCTCTTTGATGTCCAGCCCTTGAAGCCCCTCAACACAAGCCCTTCCCTCCTCAGAACCAGGTAGACCAGGCTCTAACAAATCATCACCATCTTCGACCTCAACAGTATTACTTCCTATCAATAGTGAATCATGACCTGAATCTTGTTCAGGGACAATGGGGATCCTATTGCCACATGACTTAGGGTTAGGGTTTCCTTCTTCTTCGTCAAGAGGGACATCCTGAAGAGAATCAGGAACATCTTGTCCATCATCAGAAGGATCAATGGCCTGTGATTTGAGTGAATCAGCTGCTTTCGCGAAGGCGAGCTTGATGGATTCAAGAGAGAGGGCGCAGTCCTCGAGCCCTGCGTCTTCAAGCCTTGGTGGTGCCATTTTCAGTATCACTGACTCCTCCTCCCTTTCCATAATCTCTCTCAGATGACGGTCCTCCGTTCTCTCTTGCAGGTATGATCTGCCCTCTAATGGTGGAAATAATTTACATGAGGTATCAACCTTACTCAATTGAAATAAGGTGCACCTCAATAATCATCAAGGGGAGTGTTTTAATCTTTGAATTCCTTATTGTGAAGAAATTTTTTTTGGACCGTCTATTTGCTCGATATATACTATTTTTTCAGAGTTTGAATTTTACAATTGAAGATGAAAAAAAGATTTTCGTACCATCTCTAGGCAAAATTTAGTGGTCGTCTTACTTCTATAGTATAAAAACTGCACCTTATATAACCCTCACCCCATACATTTTTTAAGACATTAATATTAAATAAATGACTTGTTCTTTAGTATAGGAAGAGGTTTATACAAGGTGCCCACCTTTTACTATAAAAGTAAGACACATCTCTAAATTTTATCGGAGGAGATAGTTTTGGTGTTGAAAATCTTATGATGGCTTGAAAATACATGTTCAATCCTAATCGTGAAATTTAAAATTCTAAAATTTGTGCAGATCACATATATATACAAACACTTGAAAATCTAAAAAATAGACAGTCTAGATAACTTGTTACAATATGCATTATTCTTAAGAGTACAAATTCTTTTTTTTTTTTCTTTATATCCATATATATTGAGGTCGAGATGATCAATTGAATCTTTATAAATTACCAGCTTTACATAAACAGTTTCTTTATATAATATTAAATCTATGCCATCTAAATAAAATAGATAATATAGATTAATGTAGCCTTACTACTACAAATTGGGATGCAACCTTATATAAAAATTTTCCATTTATTTTCTCTTTATCTAGTTTTTTCCTAGACAATTTTCCGCTCCTACATGAGCATATTATCTAATGGCTCCTAGTAGTAAATGTCTTTTGAGTAAGACTCCAAGAGGAATATTTTCATGACTCCAGTTTCGAGGACACAAAGCAATCAACCTCCCAAAAAAAAAAAAAAAAAAGAAGATTGAATAGAGATCGTCCAATTTTTAAAATAATATTTAATAATATTTTCTAATATTCACATGAATTTCATATAGAAGAATTGTTCAAATATGATTGGTATAGTTCGTGTACAGTATGCCTTGATACAAATTAGTTTTTCTGCTTAAAATTTCTCTTTTGTTTTTTTGGGAATTCAATAGTCAAGCAGATTAACGGTTAACTTTTTAAAAGTATTAATTGGGGTGATGTTAGAGGCGAGAACGGAAACCACAACATGATAATTAGGGTGTGGGGTGCTACTACCACGACCTTAACCCCTTTGATGCTAAAATTTCTCTTTAGCCATGTGTAAAGTAATTTCTCTCTCTAAATATCCTTCGATGGAGGAGTGCAGAAGTTTATTAGGTCACATTTGCTTTCAAGTCTCTTGAAAGATAACTTTAATATGGTTGGGATCTTGTTCAAGGAAAAAGCCTATATAAGGTGGCAACCTTGAACTATAGAAATAAGGTGCACCTTAAAAATATAGTAAAAAAAGTTGCTTTTTAGTTGAAAAATATTTAATCAATCATCTTAATATTGAGATATATAGAAATAAAAAGGAAAAAAAAATTTCAAATTAAAAAAATAGTGCATTTTCTAACAAGTTATCAAGACCATTTATTTTTAAGATTTCCAAATGATTATAGATCTACTCGATCTATATCATGTTTGGATTTTTTAATTTTATAGCTGAAGTTTAATATAAATTTTTAAGCCATCATAAAATTTCTGTCTCCAGGCAATATTAAGAAGCACACCTTACTTCTATTGTATAAGGAGACAACCTTATATAAGACAATATTAAGAAGTACGACTTATTTCTATTGTATAAGGAGGTAACCTTATATAAAACACACTTGTAAAACTTACCCATAAGTAATTATATCAATTATTAGGACAACATGGAAGAAAGTTTAGTAAGAAGACAAGCAAATAAATAGTGTTAAAACAAAGTGAAGTAAAATATTGAATTATGTGCCACATTTACATTGTATGATTTTACATTTGATGGTCAAGGGTGACTCTGAACTATTTTGTACTAAAAGTGAATAACTATATGGCATCCGATTACACACATATGCAAACATAATCGAGATTTATTTAATAATTATCTACGAAGAAATCATTTATCTTTATAATAAGGAGGTCACAATAATTCTCACTTATTAGATGTCAAATTGGATAGTTTGGGTGAGTCACAAAGGCCGAGATTTTTTTTTTGGAATTTTGTGTCTATTTAATGACACTATTACAACTACCCATTTTGAAATTTAAAAGGCACAAATAATTATGACCTCCTTGTACAAAAAGTAAACGATTTCTTTATAGACAATCCGTTTACTGTTATTTATTTTTAATCTATATGCTTTATATTGTTGTTATTTGTTTTCAAACTATATGGCAACATCATAAGCTCAAGATAACGATGGAATGATATAGTCCATTGGAAAGTTTGTAAATGATTGTAAGAGAGATAATCTAAGGGTTTGTTTGAATGTATAAGTTATTATTAATAATTAGTATTCTTATATAATTGATAATTTTTAATAATTTAATAACTTTTCCCTCTTTAACTATTCCAACTATAGGTCATGTGCATTTTGATTGGTATTTTGAAATTAAATCAAAAGAAATAGGTGAAAATATCAATAGTTGATCTCTTATGTATATTTTGATAAATTTCCCATATATTTATTGTTTGGTGATCTTCTAAAAACGTTTTTTTTATTTTATCCGGAATAACTTGCGGTTATCTCACATAAACAACTTCTCGAGATAGATTTGCTTGTCACCTAAATAGGTCCTAAGAATAAAAACTCATTAATTGTGGACAAAATCTCCCACATAAAAGCAATCGGGACCGATCACATCTCTCATACTTCCGCTCAGCTCGAGAAGAATATGTTTTGTTAAATAAACATAATTTTACCACTATATATATTTGAAAAAGGAATGATTTCCTTGATTATTTTAAAGAGGGTGCGGTTTGCGTAAGGGGTCAACCTTAAACAGGTACTATAAGGTGCACCTTAATATCTCATTAAAATATGTATTTTCGGTGCAAAGGTTAAAAGTTTATTTTCACCCCCCTATAATGAGATTGAAAGCTCCGAAAATGGTGCAAATCTAGCAGATCTAAAAGCACTTAATTTTTTTGAAAATGGACGGTTTATATTAAATTTGGTCCCTCGGATCACAATCTATTGGTCCCTCTAGACCTTATTATCTTGGTCCCTCATGACCATATTCTCTTGATCCGTCAAGACCATATTCCCACTGGAGTTATTTGTTCCACTATGTCAAATATTGATTACATGCTCTTATAAGACGTTTAATGGCCACAAAAACCCAATAATAAGGTGTCCTAATTTAACTACTATTTTATGTATAATTTTATACATTGTTTTTGGGGGTATTCAGACCCGAAACACCTCTCATATTGTAGATCTACTGTCAATCTAGGAATATTGTTGAAAATCTATTTTAAAAAATAAGGCTGAACATATTATTATTATTATTATCATATTCATGAGCACTGTGTTTGAAGGCAATCTACAATACATGCGATATAGAATGGTAGAAAGAGATTTGTATAATATTACGAAATTCCAAAAGCAAATAAAAAGGAAAAAACCTAAAAAGTATTTTCCTAAGATCCCTATTTGTCCCATTCATGTCATAATTTGAATAACCATTATTACCTGTTTACAACATGCTACAAAAGAGAAAAAAAACAAAAGAACTCACTTCTACTTCTATGTATATGTAACCATTAATGGTTCTCATTTCATTTGGTTTCCTTCTATTCAATCAACGAGTGATTAAAAATTCTAATTAATTGCAATAGGATCCATTGAATTTTGATGAGTGAAGATTCAAGCTGATGGATCTGTTCATTTTTATCGGTGTATTAATAAAAAAAAAGGGAGGAGTTTACGAATACGAATAAGATTCAAAGTGAGTTAGGTATATTTATAGAATACGATCCAATTCTACAGAATCTAATTCCATAGAATCCAATTCTATTACGTAAAACTAAGATGTGAATGGTTTACATTATGGAACACATGTATATGTGCTATTAGAACCTGTAAATTTTTCATCCAAAACCCATCTCCAACATAAAGTTTGTGACAGCAGACTCATCATGAATAGGTGCATCCTTAGATACACCTAAACCCTATCCTTTGTAAATGAAAAGTTCAAATGAGGTATTATTGAATTGCTATCCCTTTCCAAAAATCTTAGAGATAAATTTAGAAGTTAAAATACATCTTAAGACACTCAAGATGTATTTCTGCTTTGTATTCATGATTTTATAGCTCAAAGTATAGTGCCGATCTACTGATGCTTGAAGAATTGAAATGAAGAGTAAGGTCAAAAAATATAAATTTTAGCATAGTTTAATTTAAGGTTTAAAGTTTATTATTTCTTTTTCATATTCATGATTATGGCGGTGAAGATTATCAATTTGTAAAATTATTGGTTGAAAATCCACATGTAAGAGAGTTTTCAAGGAGCGTCGCCTAGCAAACCAAACCTTTTTCAAGTCCTTTCTCCTTCTAAAATCCTTTTCAGAAATGGATTTTGGATTTCAAATTTAACAGGGCAATAACCCTAACCACTACGATCATGAATCCAAAAATAAAATTTCAAATTTAAAAATGGGATTGTGTATAATGAGACCATTTATCTTTGGTACAAGGAGGTCACAATTACTTAGAACTTATATATATCAAATTGGATATCTGGGGTGTCTCATGAAGTTCGAGAAAGTTTTTTTTGAACTTTGAGTATAATCAATAACACTATTACAACCACTTGATTTGAAATTTGATGGACAATAGCAATTGTGACATTCTTTGTATCAAAAGTAAAATAGTGCATAAAAATACACTTTTCCTTTTAAAATAGATTATTTTCAACTTTGATTCTTGACCGACAGTTTAAACTTTATAAATAAACATGACAATAAATTTTAAGGTCATCAAAACGATTTCCAGTATTGAAACGACATTCCTCGATACTATTTGAAGGTAGGCTCTAATTGGATTGTTTAGAGCCTAGGCTCTATACAAACCGCACCCTTTTTGTTTTTAAGGAGGTATATAAGTGAAATGAAAAACAAAAAATACACCATCATCAAATGCTCATAGAGATAATTTGATCCCTTTAAATTAAAAAAAAATAAGAACAAGTTTTCTATACTTTCTCAAATGTATATTAGTTATATAATTCCCTTTATCTAGCAGTCAGACCTGAATGAACGGCTGAGAAGGATCCAATTACAATGTTGTGCCTCTATGCTTTTTACTTTTAATTTTTTTCTACAATATTTCTCGACACCAAAAATTTGGGCATCCACTCCTCTCTTAAGCTTGCACCTAAAAAAAATATAAAACAAATATTCTTGATAAAGAAAAAAAGACCAAAATACGTCTAAAAGTTTTATAGATATTTTAGTCATTTTATTTTATTGAAAATATTGTTTTTATATGTTTTTTAGTTTCACCCATTGAGATGATAGCTAGTACCAAATTTCATATTTATAATTTTTATAATGAAAACTTAAAAAAAAAATACTTGAGGTGTTGGATCTAGATCAAACAAACAATCTTGATCTAAAATTAAACGGTACGATGGAGAGGAAAATATAAAGCTCCTATGCAGTACAAGTATAGGAATATTTCCCAGAAAATAATTTAACCTTTTGTGGCACGTTTGGTTTGCGCGAAAAGATTTTCTAGATACATTTTTAGAAAAAAAAATTCTCTCGATTAAATACGGGAATATTTTTACACCAATTAATTGCCAATTGGTATGGAAAGGTGTATTAAGACCGATTGGTATAAAAGTGGAAAAGTTTTTCACGTAAAAAATATTTTCTGTTTTCGCACAAAACCAAACGTGCCTTTAACGATTTTTAAAGGATCTCATCCCGATGTTTTTACGCATTTTATATTCGAGGGAAAGTGAGACGGGCGTCGTTCTTTTTTCTAGCCCAATCCATTAACGCCACGTTGGCTCTTTAGAACCGTCGATCATCGATCTTGAGCACTCCACTCTGAGAGTGTTAAGTGCTGTGCGCATTTACGGTCTGCACAGAGAACATTGTAATTTGTGTCAACTGAAAATGATTTTTCAATTAATTTATTATTAAGTTATTTAAATAATAGAAATGTTATTATTTAATGGCGTCTCGATTCATTCAGAGCATTTGTTCCCTACAATTCGGGTTTTAGGGTCGCCATTAAAGTTGCAGAAGCTCCTTTACTTGGATCATTTTGCGACTCCTCGACCTTTCAGGTCACTATTCGTGATTTTCTTTTTCATCTCCCTTTTTATGATATTTTTTTTTTCTTTTGTGTTTCTAAGTTGAAGTTCATGTGGAGAAGTGAAATTAGTTACTAATTTGGATAAGTAATTTGTGCTTTTATGACGTTCTCTTTGGTTTTGAGTTGTACTTTTGATTGTAATTAGTCAGAAAATTGGTTTACTTATTTATTTATTATGGTTTTAGTTGATAGATTATTAATTGTAATAGGGTGTACTATATCTTTTTTTTTTAAAAAACTTTCTTGCAAGTATTTCATCTGGAAAAGCACAAGCAATTACTGCAATATGATTTTCATTTGGATCAAATGATTGTTTGCCGTTCGATTAGCTTGAACTTGTATTCTTTTGTCTAATTCACTTTTTTGAAGTGATTTTCTTGTCAGCTATTCAAATTTCGAGATATTTATGGTGAAGTTTCAACACCATCCATTAAGTTTTGGATTTTCTGTTGCTTTATTTGACTCGTTCAGTACAAGGGGGAGTATAAAATTTAAAACCTGTCAGATAGTTGATGTCTTTTGCTCTAAATTTTGAAATAAAGAACTAAACAAAGTAACTGTGTAATTATGATTCTTATATATTTAGATTTTAGAGGCTCAAGAAATGATTCATGGTAGAAGAATTGGGGAAAAAAAAGAATGCAAAATAGATCCTTCTGTTGAAAAAATAAGGTTGGACCAGATAAGATGCTACAATGCTAATCATAACTGATAGAACAATCATTTTTGAAGTGGATCCTATGCCTCTTGACCGATTTGAACTTTTCACATTTTCAGTTATATGGGACCTAATAAATTTTTTTTTTTTGGATCAGTATGGTGTTAACCTCTATTTAAGGTGTAATTCCGCTGAGAAAAATAATAACCATCTGATATTTGACTATTGAAAGTAACTAAGAGGATGAATAAACTTTCCTAACATAATTTACTTTTATTAATATGTAGTTTGCTTTTTCTTTCTTCATAAGCATGATTATCCATCCTTTTGTCCAAAATGCAGTGGTGGAATTCGAAGTGGTAGACATAGGGATAGAAGAAACTTCGAAGTAGTCGAGGGTGTTAGTATAAGAGCTATTATGGCTGGAGAGAAAGGGGTGAATCCCGTTGCTAATGTTTCTTTCGGGAAGATGGTTTTTATACCAATATTAGAAGAGGGTGTTTTCCGATTTGATTGTTCTGAAGATGCAAGGAAATCAGCAAATCCAAGTCTCTCTTTTGCAGATGGTAAAATTAGAGACAATGCAATTCCAAAGGCAAACATGCCACAATACATTCCTTCTTCTGAATGCAAGAACGGCCAGCAGATCACGGTCATTGAGGTTTGTGGATATTCTCTCTATCTGTAATTTATATCGTTGTATTACTTGTTTAGGTCCTTCATAATGCTTGATTGCTAATTGTTTTTTCACTTAACCTTGTGATCTTTCGAATTTGTGAGAGTTGAGACCCTTGGATGGATAATCAAAGGAGAATTATGCAACAGTGCGATGTACTATGGAAAATGATAGTCCATTGGGGTCATGACTGTCTAATAAAATGATGGACAGCAGTGGAGTAATAGTTATTTCCTCCCATTGGGGTCATATTTTTGTTCTGTTGAGGCTCAATCTCCATCACCATCCATCATTTTATCAGATGACCATGACCCAGTGGAATGTGGTTGTTCATAATCCATTGGACTCCAACATTCCTTTTTCTGTAATTTAATGTGCTGTCATTTCTCATTATTTGGTTACTGCATATGGTGTTTCCCTTGATGTAGTTTCCTTCTGGAACTTCCTTCTATGGAACTGGTGAAGTTAGTGGAAATCTTGAGCGCACGGGAAAGAGAGTAAGCTCTTTCGGAATTTGCTCTATTACACATGACACTAATGGTTGGGTTTCATCTAAGGTGCGCCTTTGTTTCATTACAGATATTTACATGGAACACGGATGCTTGGGGTTATGGCTTGGGAACAACATCTTTATACCAATCTCATCCTTGGGTCTTTGCCCTACTTCCAAATGGGGAGGCCTTTGGAGTTCTTGCTGACACAACTAGGCGTTGTGAGGTCTTGTTTTATTGTTGGTTGCCAAAATTAGATGAGAAGTCCTAGTGCTGTTTAACATTTGATGCTTTCGCAACATCTTCTCTATATTTGAATTATTGGTGGATATCTTAATCAGATAGACCTGCAACAAGAGTCGATTATAAAATTTGTAGCTCCTGCTGTGTACCCGATCATTACATTTGGTCCATTTGCATCTCCAACTGAAGTTTTGACCTCTTTATCTGTTGCAACTGGTGAGTTGTCTTTTGTTATTAAGATCCATAAAATATGTAGCCGAATAAAGTTTTTTTTTTTTTTTGGGTTTCACTGTGGATAATTGGGTTATCTATGTTCATGGAGAAGCAATCTGCATTAGCTGGTGTAACTTGATTTATGAGCCGACTAATTTTCATGTGTTACTTTATTGTTGTTTCTGTGCATTACAGTATATCACGTAAGGGAATCATATTCATTATAGAGGGGTTTTAAATTTTTGAATCTTTCATATGATTATTGTCTAGGTAATGATTGCTTCATTTGTTGTTCCTCAGTAATTGAAGGTTTTCTTCGTTTGTTCTTGATAAATACCTTCTTGCTTTTTTCCCTTTGTTGCACATACAAGACCGAAGGCTTGCACTTTATCTTGTTTACTCGTACTGTTTGTCTGCACTTGCTGTGATGAGATGTGCTTATATTGATAAATACCTTGAATATTGTTTTTTCTATACCTTCTTGCTTTTTTCTCTTTGTTGCAAATACGAGGCCAAAGGCTTGCATCTTATCTTCCTTACTCGTACTGTTTGTCTGTGCTTGCTGTGATGAGATGTGCTTATATAGAAATTTGTTACTCATTCTAATGTCCTTTTCTTTTCATAACTTGGGCTTAGGGACTGTTTTCATGCCACCAAAATGGTCTCTTGGTTATCATCAATGCCGTTGGAGCTATGATTCAGATGCCAGAGTTCGTGAGGTAGCTATGAATGCACTTTTTTTTCCCTCTTTCCACTTTTTATTTGGAGTATTGTTTCTGGTGTTTATTATAATGAGTATATAATATTTTATATCTGATGACAAAAATGTGAGAGATCTCGTATGATCCAAGTCTTCACACTGTTTCTTCTTGTTCTTGTCAATGCATGCAGGTGACACAGACATTTAGAGAGAGGAAAATACCTTGTGATGTCATTTGGATGGACATTGACTATATGAACGGGTTTCGTTGTTTCACTTTTGATCAAGTACGCTAAACTGTAACATTCAAATTGAATTTTTGAAGATAAGTTAGACTCAACGAGTTGATTTTTATGGAAGGGGAATTAGACATCGGGGATGAGGGAAATGGTTGGTGCGATATTTATTTTAGAAGGCTCCTAAGTTAATTTTAGATGCCTAATTTTTTTTTAATTAGTTTGTACCCCGTGATCTATGTGGAAAATTATACTATATGTGCCTTCTAGAAATATGAAATTGAAATGGTGTCCCATGCCGTATACTTTCTTAACATGTGCATCACACTCTCTATAAGGCTTTACATGATAGTCAAAACCATGCGGCCAATGTGCCCTTTTCTATTCTCATTCAACTTAGTTGATTTGTGTGAGGGATGGGATTCATATCAAGTGGGATAACATAGGAAGAGGGTTTGGTGAAAGGGATATGCTGTTGTTTCTGTTTGAAACAAGAGGTAGGATGTACAATCATTTAGTCTCACTTATTAGGATGTGTGTGTGTGTATGTGTGGGTGGGGATGTGTGTGTGTGTATATGTGTGTGTGTGTGTGTGTGTGTGCGTATGTGGGTGGGTGGGAGTGCGTGTGTATGTGCGCACACCCATGTGTGTGTGGTCAGGGTGGGGGGTGCCACAACATTTGAAAAACTGTTGATGTATCTAAATTAGAAACTTCAAGGGCCTTAGCCTGTTGGTCTAGTCGTGGGCACCAGTATGTCAAGTTTCAAATCCTTGCTCACTCCCCCACCCCACCCCACCCCCAAACCCAAAAAGGAAAAATCTGTGGAGATTGTTTCATTCTATTGTCTTATGATGGTTTGCAGGGTATAAAAATACAGATAGTAAATTCTTGTAAAACTCAAAATTATGTGAGCTGTGTTATTACACATTCTGCAATTTGGGGAGGGAGAAACTTTGTTGCATTTATTTATAATGTGTTAGTGTATATATCCTCTAAGCTAATTTGTGTTGAACGAAATCGTTATTGCTATATAGTAGTAATAATTGCTGATTTCTTCTTCATGTTGTTTTTAGGAGCGGTTCCCTGATCCAAAATCTTTGGTAAATGATCTCCATGATAATGGGTTCAAAGCAATCTGGATGCTGGATCCAGGTATTAAACATGAGGAAGGTTACTTTGTATATGACAGTGGATCTGAAGGGGATGTATGGATTCTGCAAGCAGATGGGAAGCCATATGTTGGTAAATTTGTTGCTGACACTTATTTGTTATTTGTTTACGGAGATTGGCTATTGCATCCCACTGAACTTTTAGTTGCGTATTTCAGGAGAGGTGTGGCCTGGGCCTTGTGTCTTTCCCGATTATACTCAAGGGAAAACTCGTTTGTGGTGGGCCAAGCTAGTTAAAGATTTTTGTGCTAATGGTGTAGATGGAATATGGAACGATATGAATGAGCCTGCTGTATTTATGGTTAGTTCTCATGGTCATTGTCTTTATGATTGTTATATATTCTCCTAGATTTCTTTCCAGCCAAAACTAAAGATACTTTGTTGTGCAGACTCTAACCAAAACAATGCCTGAAAGCAACATACATAGAGGGGATGATGAACTTGGTGGATTGCAGAATCACTCATATTATCACAATGTAATGCATTTAACCTAGTGCTGCTATTTTTCAGTTTGTGAAATGCTATTTCTATTATTTATTTTGTTTCAACAATATCAGCTTTGTTCTTTTTCTTGTAGATAATTTACTTGGTTTTGTTTTGATATGGTTCTTATCACTTTGATGCAACGATTTAGTCACAAATACCATTACTCATTCAGTTTATGGTTATATCTTTCTTATCTTTTGGTAATGGAATGATTGACACACTAGGTCTATGGTTTGCTGATGGCAAGATCGACTTACGAAGGAATGCATTTAGCTTCTGAGAAAAGGCGTCCATTTGTTCTGACAAGAGCAGGATTTATAGGTAGTCAAAGATATGCTGCAACATGGACTGGAGATAACTTATCGACTTGGGAGCATCTACATATGAGCATCTCCATGGTTCTTTCACTAGTAAATATCCCGCCCCCTTGGCTCCATGTAGTGCGGGCCCAAAATGGTGTTACCAAATCTATTTCCTTTGGTTAATGATTCAGTTCTTTGAATGAAGGAGTCAGAAATAAGGAAGGGTATCAATTGTCTATTTTCATATCTAGAGTTTTAAAAGAATATACAATTTGCTTCTGTTGTTTCATAGGATAAGTTTGGTTTTTATTGTTATAAACTTTGTTCATGTATGATATATAATTTGCTTTTCATTTCTTCCACTTGATGGCCTGTAATTAGTATTACAATGTCTTGTGGCCACATTCTCTAATTGTTGATTTCTTGCATACTCAGGGCCTTAGTGGTCAACCACTATCTGGGCCAGATATTGGTGGATTCGCTGGAAATGCAACACCTAGGCTTTTTGGAAGATGGATGGGTTTTGGTGCTATGTTTCCATTTTGCCGTGGGCACTCAGAAACTGGAACTCTAGACCATGAACCATGGTCCTTTGGAAAGGAGGTACCTTCTTGTGTTATTTGTGTTTTTGTGTCTTTCTTTTTTAGATGCTAAATAGAAATACTTCCTGGTGAGCTCCTTCTCTAAGTTCTGGTTGCATTAAACATAACGCATGTGTATTGCAAGTGCCTATAGCTTTTATTTTTTTTTATTTTTTATTGGGGGAGAGGGTGCTGCTGTTAGCTTTGGTGTTTAATCTAAATTGCACTGAACTCTTATGGAAGTGATTAATTCTTTAACCTATGATGACCTGATGCCACAAATTTCATCTCTTTTATAGCTAGCCTTAGAATGTGTCACAAGTGTTTTTGCTGTACAACTTATGATATATTGCTAAATTTGATTTTTCTCGCATTGTTAGGATTTTTCAGAATCTTATGTTGCTTAAAGTTTCTCTTGGGAATTGGGAGGTGGTACTTTGATAGAAGTGGGCATTGTGAATCAAAATTTTATGTAATGAGTTACATTGAAAGTAGATTTTGTCAAATATCACACTAGAGATACCGGATTTAAGAGATCCATATAATTCACAAACACATTTAAATTGATTTGAGAGATAATAGATTTCAAGATATATTTCTATTTAGAAACTTTTTAACTTTTAATGAGGAAGTCCCTTTTGATGAGAGCTCAATCCATTTATACTGCCTGAATATTGAGGAACTACAGCTCTGTCATTTAATTTCTAAAATCTGTTCGACAGTACATAGTTTTCTGATTTTGTTCAGTAGTTTTTAGTCATTTGCAAAGGAAAAAATAATTTTTTCTTCATTTAGGCAAGAAATTGGGAAAGGATGTCTATTTGACCTTAAAACGCGATTCCCTACTGACTCTGTTGTTTTTTCTCAGTGTGAAGAAGTATGCCGTCTTGCATTAACTAGGCGTTATCGGTTTATCCCACATATATATACTCTTTTTTACTTTGCTCATATGAAAGGAACCCTCGTGGCAACTCCTGTATTTTTTGCTGGTATGCTCATTGATTCTGTCTCTCTATATTGTATATGACCTCTGTGAGTCCTTGGTGAAAACAATTTATTTATCACCTGGTATTAGAAGGTTTCATTTACCTGTACAGATCCAAAAGATGCAAAGTTGAGGAAAGTTGAGAATGCATTCCTATTGGGCTCCCTTTTGGTGTATGCAAGGTACTTTACACAAACTCCCAGAATCTTTGTTGAGTGTACTGCAACTTTGATCTTTATCTGCGCTTTAATCTAACCTTTTTCGAACCAATGCTTAAGCTTTGGTGATTATTTAGTTCCAATTTAACTTATGAGATGGATTTAATATAACACTTAGGGTCTTTTTTAGGCAAATTTTGTTGTCGGACTTCACAGTTTCACAAAGATAAGCTAATTAAGTGTCACATTTTCACTGCAAATTTCATTCACAGTTGCATAGTTAAGATTCGCATCGCTTGATGCGTTTTTAGAACAAAGATAAAAGAATATATATAAACATTAATATATTTTGTGTCGTTCTGCTTACATTTGTGTTAGTATTGTTTCCAGCACTGCTCCTGAAAAGAGATCGAATGCTTCAGGGGATATTTTGCCTGCGGGTATTTGGTTGCGTTTTGATTTTGATGACCAACATCCTGTAAATATTCGTAACCATCTATGTTTGATTCATTCTTTAAAGTTTTCATCCTTTAGCTGCCTTTGTATCATTCTCTTATTGGCAACTCTTTTTATGTGAAATGAAACAGGATCTACCTACACTATATTTGCAAGGAGGATCAATTGTTCCTGTGGGTCCAGTTCTTCAGCATGTTGGTGAAGCAAAGCCGACGGATAACGTCATACTCATGGTTGCCTTAGATGAACATGGTAAGTCTGTTTGTTCTTTTTGATGTATACATGGCAGTTGAATAATTTCATCCAATGTTTTGGAAATAGCCTTGGACAAGGTACTAGGCCCTTGACTGAGGCGGGTAACTTGGCCAAGTCTGAGTGGACTTTGCAAAGTTATGTACAACCCAATAAAGTGAAACAAAGAAAAAAATAAAATAAAAATAAAAATGCAAATAGTTAAAAATTAAAAAGTAAAAGAGTCAATAGAATGCATTAGAAGACTAAAAAGATGAAAAAAATCTAATCCAAGATGGATCATTGTAAATGTCAAATTAGATCCTAAATATTTTTTAAAATTTATAAAAAAGGGAAAAAATATGAAAGTTCCCAAATCATCTTAAAACAACTAAAATCATCGAAAAACTAATTACAATAGTGGTGTTTTCCCAAATTTAACTAATTACAATAGTGGTGTTTTCCCAAATTTTGTAATTTTCCTATTTTTATATATATATTTTTCTTCCTGCATAAAGGTGGGGTGAGTTGCCGTGGAACTTGCCCCAACTCGGCCTCGGCGTCTTGGCCAAGTCTGAGGGGACTCAGCTTAGTCTTGTAACACTGATTTCATCAATGGAAGATGGTTTTTGAACTTGTCTAATATTCACTTATTGGTGAAGTGGTATCAGTATTGAAGTATTTTAGTACTTTATTCTAAGGTTCACCATAGGAGTGAAGAAATATTTCTCTAGGTCCTTTAATTTGTAAGTGAAGTTCAACAATGACTTAAATCTGGTAGAGAATTTTTGTTTCCATTAGATTTAACTTCCTTTTACTGATGGCCTGTTGATCCGAAACTCTTTTTTTTTTTTTAAATTGTACATATTTTTTTCCAATGAGAAAGAGAGATGTATCTTAGGGAGATTTTGTCTGGGAAATGGAAGGAGGCAGGACTTCAATGATGAAAACCACACAATATTATTATGTCTGAAAACATTAGTTTATTATGAAAGTTGTTCCCATTTTCAGTTAGCTTCAGACTTCATAAGTCTTCTTCCCTCCTTTTTTGCCGAATGAAACAATTATACACAATGATTTGGAACTTGTCTCTCGGCCAAGGGACTTGGCCCTTGGCCAACGTGAGTTACTTGGTCGAGTTACGCTGGCTGCCCTATGTAACATAACCCTCCTCCTTTAACCAGGCTTGGGATGGACATGATTAACCTTAAAAACTTCAAATAAGATTCATAAAGTATAGAAAAATGGATCTAAAAAATTGTGATCCATAATTGCAAACATTTTTAACAATTTAAAAAAAGAAAATTATGCCAAAAAAAAACTCACCAATATTTACCAAAAAATCCAAATTATATATTAAAAATTTATAGAACAATCCCATAGTTTTTACATTTTTGGGTGAATTTTTTTATGGACCCCACATACAACTCAGGCTATGGGCGAGTCCAAGTTACTCACCCAAGTTCACTTGGCCTTGCCCAAGGCCGAGTTGACTTGGGTGAGTCCCGTGACACTTTTTTTATTTTCCTTGACTTTGTATTTTTTATTTAATTTTCCTGGAAAATTTTCCGCTAAATAGAGAGTTTTTGAAATGTAAAATTTGGTCCCATTATGTACATATAACTATAAACCTGATTGCGGACTCAACTTTTTTACAGGAAAAGCAAGAGGTATTCTATTTGAGGATGACGGTGATGGATATGGATTTCGACGTGGGGAATATATCTTGACCTATTATGAAGCTCAACTTTCTTCTGGAATTGTTTCCATTAAAGTTTCCAAAACAGAAGGATCATCTCCACGGCCAAGACGCAGCCTTCATGTGCAATTATTGCTTGGTGAAGGTGCTAAGGTACAATATGCATGTAAAGTTTTTGGTTGCTATGTATTTGTTTCGATCTATGGAATTCATTGGGGGACATCTTTTATTATGCTTAACATTTATTGAAATATTTCTGCACAAAAGATTGATGCTTGGGGTCTGGATGGGGAGGAAGTACGGATTGTCATGCCTTCTTCTGATGAAGTTTCCAAATTAGTATCTGCAAGTGCAAATCAATATAAAAGCCTTATGGGTATGTTTCTATATCTAACTGTGATTCAAATTGTCTTTAATATTCTGTATATCCTTTCCACTCTTTTTAGGTTATCTATGTCACTTTTTGTAGCAATAATTCTATCAACACTTCAATACAAAAATAATAATGCTTGACTACACGAAATTGTTTCTTAAACTCACTTACATGGTCATCTGCCCATTGTTGATACTCCTCGGTCTCCAAACAATCTTTACTTCATAAGTATATTTCTTTCTTGAGAACGTTCCTTGGCTGGTATGTTTGTATTAGTAACAAAATATGATGTCCAGATAATGAAAATTGAAGGGTGTTTTGTCATGGGTCTGCAATACTTCTGGTTAATGATAGTTTGTATAGTAGTAAGCTAAACCACAATGTTGATATTGGGGAGTTCCTTTAATCTGCAACAGGGAACTTAATCTTTTTGTGTTTGCTTGAGTTTTCATCTTAACCTACGGACACTGAAGTATTGTTACTTAAACATGATCTAAATTCAATTGCAGAAAATTCCCAATGTATTCCTGATGTAGAGAAGTACTCTGATCACAAGGGAGTAGAACTTTCAAGGACTCCTGTTGAATTGAATAGTGGGGAATGGGAACTAAAGATAGTACCTTGGATAGGGGGCCGGATGATATCTATGTCACATGCTCCAACTGGTAAGATTTCTTATCCATGTATAAGCTCAGAGTAGGTTTTCACGATTCAAGTATAATTGAGAAAGCCCAGTTTATTTAGTAATTGGGACCTGCAAACTCCCGTTTTTCAGTTGCTTCTGTGGCAGGGGTTTATATGATTTTGTTTAGAGTCATTATCTTCATACACATTCACTAGCTGCAGAGGCGTGTTGGTTGGTGCAATTAAAATGCATGAAGTTCTTTCTAATGCATCAAATTTATCATGTCATATGGCTGAAGACAAAGTTGCTTTCCTTTAGCTTGGGACTTACTACTTCAGGAGAACTTCAAATGGCAGTTAGCAGTTAGTTACCGATCCTTGTGTTTCTAGTCCATATATTGAAGCTGACTTAATTTCCTTGGTTTTAGGCACTCAATGGCTTCACAGCAGGATCGAGATCGAAGGCTATGAGGAGTACAGTGGAGTTGAATTCCATTCTGCTGGTTGCTCTGAAGAATACACAGTTACAGAGTGAGTTCTCCATATCAGAATGGTCACTTTTGCTTGCATATTTCACCCCTGGGATATAGCTCATAGGGTGGTGGTGCTCTAGAACAGCCACTGCAATGGATATTGCCTAATCTAGATAACCATGGTAACCAAGGATTCTTATTAGTGAAGAACCTTGCATTGCTTCTTGCATGAATTAGTGGACACTGTTGTAGGGAGAGTCTCTGTCCATGAAAATTGAATTTGAATCACCGAAGCTTTATTTCATTCTATTTAGGCTCAATAACTACAAGTGATTTTGGATCTGAATCACCAGATTTTTGCATAAAACATGATCATAGAATTGTTACAATTTCTGGTCATTGATCTTAAATGCTATTTCTTTATTCTTCAATAACATGAAACCATTTAGGTTGCTAGCATGAAATTTATCATAACTGCATTTTCACTTTATAAACAAAAATTATTTCCATTGAATCATGGTATATTTCCCAAAAGAAAAAATTATTTAATCTCGGTAACATGTTGTATTCTGATGAGGATGCAGGAGGAAGCTAGAGCAGTCTGGGGAGGAGTCGTCTCTTGCTTTAGAAGGTGATATTGGAGGTGGATTAGTTCTACAACGTTGTTTTCGGATTCCAAGAGAAAATCCCAAAGTTTTCACGATTGAGTCTGCCATTGTTGCACGTAGTATTGGTGCTGGTTCAGGTGGATTCTCAAGGTATGGCATCTCACTCATTATCACAAATAAGTATTGATCCTCAAGGATTGGCATCACACATACAAATAAGAAATTGGGTGACTTTTTCTTCTTGGTGAGTTTGAAATATGCTAGGAAGAAAAAACAAAGAGAGAAATTTCTGGATTTTCTCATTTTCTTCAATCATATTCAAATGAGAAAGAAATAAAATAAAGCCTGTTTGAGATACTGTTCAAGAATCTCTGTTATGATGCATGAAAGGTTACTTCTTTGAGTTGAATTCTTGTATCATTAAACATATGGATACTAACAGTTCATAATTGGTTTTTATTGAAGGCTGGTTTGCTTGAGGGTGCACCCAATGTTTACAATCTTGCATCCAACAGAGGTTTGTGTTGCCTTCACTTCCATTGATGGAGTAACGTGTGAAATTAAGCCAGAATCTGGAGAACAGATGCTAGAGGGGAGCAGCCTGCCTAATGGTAAGTTTGAAACTTAATATATGCAGGCACACTTCCATGTTAAAAGTTTGGGGAATATTTGGGTTTGTTGGAAAAATGCCTGAGAGGGCGGATTTACTTGAAGCCAAAGAATGGAAGATACACCGCTATAATTTCATGTTACCCTCATCCTAGAAAAGTCATCTATATCGTTTGAATTCACCAGGGTTTTGAAAACTGCCAAGCCGACTCAGAATCACCTGATTCGGCTAGGGAGGACTGGTGGGGTATCGGGCTGTTTCTCGCCCGTACTCAGGCAAGATGCCCAGTACACCTATTTTCAGGTAAAAATAAAATGTGAAATAACAGCCTCTATTTTTTTGACAATACTTCATCTTCCACTATTTTAACCCCCATGGATTGATGTTGAAACAAATTGATCCCTCTTAGCCCCCCAAAAATCATTCGTTTGATCAGAAAATCATTCTACAGAAAAATGCTAAACTAAAAGTATATGGTCTCAATTCTTTTTTTCTTTTCCAGGTGAGTGGATGCTGGTGGACAAGTGTGCAGGATTGTGTTTGGTTAACAGGTTCAATATAAAGGAGGTCGCAAAGTGTCTGATCCATTGGGGGACTGGCACCTGTAACTTGGAGCTCTGGACTGATGAGAGGCCAGTTTCTAAGGACACTCCTTTGCAAATTTCCCATGAGTACGAAGTGAAAGCATTACAAGACCAATGAATTCCCTGGAAATGAATCACTTTGTTCTCTTTTTATATTCGAAACAAAAATTATTGGTAAATTGGGCATTTAGGAGTACAAGATTTAGGAAAGAACTTCAGTAAATTATCTATTTGTCTATGTTCAACACTGCCCAACAATGAGGTCCCTCAGCAAATATGCAAATTCCCTCTCCATGCAAATTCCATAACATGGTTGAACATCACCTCATGAGCATTGTGCATAACTGAGTACCTGTACACTCGGTTGGCACTTTGCACCTTACAAACGGCCTAAATGACCTTGAGTGTCCTAAAGAAATTTTTAATGCTCAAATGTCCTGAAAACAGTTCTGCGTCTGCTCTCTATTACCAAGTATTTTGGGCAAGACTTGTGGTAAGACTACAAACCAACCCAGTCGGTCATTTTAATGGACATCTTTTGTGCAGTAAAGTAATGGGATTCACGTGATGCTATAATTGTCACACATTCTAACCATCAACAGCCTCAATCCTTATTTTTATAGGCATTTTAAAGTTGCAGTTCCTTGACGGTCATGTTATTTTAATTAGACAGTGTAGATTTAATATGTATTTTAAGACATCGTAAAAAAGTGACACACTTTACAAGATAGTACTAAATTTATAGATAACCATAACGTTAAGGTTGTAATGTTTATGTCAGCCGCAATGGAGTATGATAGTGTTTACTTATTTTCTCATTAATTTCAACTACGTACAAACCACCCCATTCTAAACCATTTAGAATAGGGTGGGGATAATCATTTACTCGGACTTAATTTTTCTCATTCATAACAACTACGTACAAACCACCCCATTCTAAACGATTTACAATGGGCATGGTGGGAATAATCATTTACTCCAACTTATTTTTCTCATTCATTTCAGCTACATACAAACCACCCCATTATAAATGATTTAGAACAGGGTGGGGATAATCTCTCTCTTCTAAATCAGGATGGGGATAATCTCACTACCCTAAATCAGGGTGGGGATAATCTCTCTCTCTCGCTAAAATATGGTAGGGGTGCCATCTAGTCTTATACTTTAATGATCAAAGATTTCATGTCAATTGAACACGGAAGAGTAGAATGCTTCCTCAAAATTCCAATGTATAATGCAACTGCCACTTTCTCCTAATCCAATCTGAAAACTGGTTTCCATAGATAAATAAGATGCACCAGGGAAGCGTGGCATTTGTAATATTTGGTTATAAAGATGAAAAAACAACCCAGTGCTTGCAGGCATCATCATATCATTGCCAGTTGCCGGCAAACCGGATGCATACTTGTACCTTTCCAATGCACTCAGGCATAACATAGGTATTTTGTATGGAATTGATAGCCCATACAGGTAAAAAAATTTAATTGTAAGAAAATTACTCTCTCTGGGCTATGGGGCTGTTTCATTTGATCCAAGAGGTCCTGTCGTAGCTGATCCATGTTGCACTCTCGTCATCTTGCACTCCAACCCTGGACAGCGGAAAGACCCTCCTGTTTCTATGTTGAGAGAGTAAACAACATACGTCAATAAGTACTCGATCGATCTTTGTGAGGTACCATATGCTGGATTAAAGACCTCGAGGTCAGAGGGTCAGTGGCGACTCTATGGTGGTCTTCTCGAGCACCAAAGCATATCAATAACCTAAAATGTTGCCTTGGACCCAATAATCAATAGTGACCAATATAATCAATAAATAGAAGAAGGAATTGATTAAATAAAAAATTTAATTCACATCTTGGCCAAAATTCAGTTTTAGCATACAAAAGCAACCTGCAATGCATCTGCCTTGAACAAAGCCGGAAAAATAATTAGCTCATGTTGTTTTAACACCAGCATCCCCTTACACTCTCGCAATGTCCATAGTCCACAATATATTTTTAGAATACAAAACCAACCTGCCATGCATCTGCCTCGAACACGGCCGGGAAAATAAGTAGCTCAATATTGTTGTTTCACAAGTATCCCCTTCTCACGCTCTCATGCCCATTGTCCGTCTGGTAGTAACCTGCATGTCTTCACGAGACTAATAATTGGCTTTATGTGGCAATCAACAATCTACCGATACTCAGATCCCTCTCTTCTCTATCTCGCTCTCCCTCTCCCTCTTTATCTTTTAAGAGAAGAAAAAGAAATGGGCAAAAATAACACAGGCAGCTGGAATTTGTGTTTGAGATTGCTTGGGTACTTGCTCCATCATCCCCTTCAGTCATGTGGAAGGACTTGAGATGAGTGCCACAAGGGAGAATGTACCATAATTCAATGGAAAATATGTTATTCAGTATTCCGAAGGACAGTCTCCAATGAGGAAGTGACGAAAAAGATGCTCCACTAATGTATAACCATATTTGTTTGGTATAATAATCTTTCCCATTAAGCACATTTGAAGAGAATTCAAATTTACCTAAACCAAGCATCAGATGACACTGGAAAATTGACATGATTTATGTTGAAAATTATGGCTGCTTCTGTTACAGATGCATTAAAATAGCGAGCTTCAGCTTACCTAGTTGACACAACTTCAAAGGGTTCTTCAAAACAGTAACTGTATCTTGTCTATTAGGAGCCACAACCACATGGGCGATGCTATAAGAATCACGCTTTTCCATTGCAAAATTCCACTCTTTAACGGATATCTCAAAGAAGTCTTTCCTCCTAGAACTGGTGGACTTCACTTCTATGTACTCCTTATTGCCTGTTTCTCCTAGTGTTACAACCACATCATAAGGCAAACCAGACTCATTCCCCTGGTTCACCCATTTAACTGCTCCTGAACCATATTTCTTAATAAAGTACGTGTATGCTATGACTTCACCCAGTCTGCCTGTTAACAGCTGTTGACGCTTGTTGGGGGTACCCACTCGAAGCTGCTCTCGTGGAGCCAAAGTGGAGGCTGAACCATCGATGTGTTCCCCATAGGAAGTGCTTTCTTTGTCATTAGGCTCATTATGAGCTTCTTTTAATGGAGTTTCTTCCTCCGAAGTTTCATTTGATGGGATTTCATCTTTTGGAGAGTTTGGATGCTCCAAGGCTAGAGCTGTTGAGGCAGCAGAATCATCTTCCACCATAAAATCGTCATCGATCTCAATCGGGATGGCATCGACCATTGGATCTTCAGCAAAAGCGTTCTCATCTTGTTCGATAGAATCATCCAGAGACTCACCAAGAGGCTTGACATGAGCCCATCTAACATGTTTTCTCTTCTTGTGGATTTTCGAAGCGGCTTTCCAATCAGCTGGGGGCCAACAGGAAGTGATGCCCGGTTTTGGTTTTGAGTTTGAGGGGCACTCATCCATGATGGGCGGCAAGCCAGATAATGGGGAAGATGTCTTTGGGCGTGATAGTTGTGGGGTGACCCAAACAACTTCTTCACTTGGGAGCTTTGGGACCTTCTGATTCTTGATAATGAAAGATTCTATCTGCTCTTCAGCTGAATCCCATTCAGACATGGTCGCTATCATGTGAAGGAAGTTTGCAAGGTGAAGGTCCGTTCGCCCACCAAAGAAAACGCGAGATAGCTCCAGGAAAATAGAGTGGTTGTTGGCATCTTGAGTGAGGTATAAGGTGGTTCCCTGTAATCACAAGAAATAGAGGGCTAATGAGAACTAAGGACATCAAATATGGAGATTACTACTTACGCAGAAGCATTGAGACTCGAGAGTAGGCATAGGAGTATGTGGTGTAACATAACCACTCTTTGGTAACACATCTCTAGACCATTCAACTTGTCATGCATCGTGTCACAAGTCTCACGACCATGGAGGGATGAGAAAGACTCTGGTTGGAAAAACTGAAAAACCTGAACAGTAATGCAACGTAGGGATGAGAAAGACTTGTCATGCATAATGTCACGTCTAATGACCATGGAGGGATGAGAAAGACTTGTCATGCATAATGTCACGTCTAATGACCATGCAGGGATGAGAAAGACCCCGGTTGGAAAAACTGAAAAGCCAGAACAGTAATGCAATGTAGGGATGAGAAAGACTTGTCATGCATCATGTCACGTCTCATGACCATGGAGGGATGAGAAAGACTCTGGTTGGAAAAACTGAAAAAACAGAACAGTAATGCAATGTACTTGTTATCAAGCAATTTTGTGCTCAGACTACCGTAACACACACAAACACTTGTGGGTAGGCTTGGGTTTCAAACTCATAATTCAGAGTATGATGATTTGATAATTGTTGCAACAATGAAAGTTACAAAACCATCAAAAAATTATATTTCATTTTCACATAACAACATTCCAACAATCAGTATGGGTAAAACCATCTCCAATACAAACGATACATGTGTTGAGCACATTTTGGAATGTCTGACACAAAAGAAGTGTCCAATATGCATTTTCTGACACTACAGACAATGCTAGATGCGGCTTAGGCATATCTGCAATTTGTTTTACACAAATTATATGTCGAACATGTCTCTTGATGTGCCAAAAATTGAAACATTTGTCCAAATATTGGAATTGTGTCCAAGTATATTTACAAATGTCCAATATTTGGACGTGTGTTTATCATTTAGACACGTGTGTCCAGAACTCTGGAGAGGTCTGCGCTGTTGACACACAGATTTGAACACAACTTTTCATTTATTAAGTTAATTAAATTACAGAATAATCACAAATTAATTATATATAAATATGTATACAGGCATATGTATGGACATGTTATACTGGACTTTGGTATATAAGTAGGTGAGAAAGATGCTTGGAATCCGAGTGAGACACGAATTCTTTGTATCAGTGTCATTGTGACATAGATTACAATCCAGTTTACACATTACAGCAAGCCTGCATTTTCACAAGATGACACCAAATGAAAAGTTAGAATTTTGGGATTAGAAGCACTAGTTGATCTTGCTCCATGAGTTGTTGCATGGTTGGTATGTTATGCCATTAGAACCATAGGGGAGCCCAATTAAAAAAGAAAAAAGAAAAAAGAAAAACAGAAAGAGAGCAGAAAATGGGGGGAGAAAAGGTAGTAGATCTATTAGAAGTGTGCGTGTAATTATCCTGAGATTTGATGCCGCAGAAACAATAGCATAATCAAAGGGATGAGCACAGACAAAGAAATCATGTCTTGGGATAATCAGGCAAGATTTCCTTTCAAAGGCAGCTTGTGGACAAGCTGAGCTGGGGGGGCATCAGCAAAATACATGGACCATGTGGATATCACTGAAAACAATAGGGGTACAGGGACCATTTGAAGCATGTGAAGATACAGACATTTCGACATTTACATCTCGTTCGGCTACTAAAATATGCACATTTCTATCATTTGGAAGCAAGCCCATACCTCTAATAAGCAGCTGCACTGATATCGATTCCTCGAGGCAATATAACAGCTTTTCACCATCCGCTTGTAAAATAGTTTTTCAACTCCGATAACTTGCAGTTGATTCAAGCTCTCAAATATGGAAATCTTCAAATGCAGATAGGTCTCAGGATGCAGTTCATAAATATACCTCTGGACGTAAGGAATAATCCAGTTCACCAGTAAAGCTTTCTCTTCACATTCTGAAACACCGTAAAATTTTGCCTCACGAGATACTACCTGCAAATAAGCACGTATAAGAAGCTGTAAATGTATATTTGATAAACATACAATTGAAAGACCAATTCATCATGTTTACAGCAGGCAAGAACCAAAAGCTGCTAGATCATGTATTGGACTTTTGGGAAAGTATGCCACAAACTCTGTTCCAGTCCTACAACTAAACAACATTACAGTATTCATCAACTAGCTGTGTGCTACACACAGTTTTGGTCCAAATTGATCATTGCAAAAAAAATCTGAAAAAGCATTTAATTCAAAGCCAGTAGTAGTGAAATCTAACAACATAAACCTCACACCAAACTAAAAGCTAGTAACTTTACCTCTGAAAGAACAGGGACCCCAATGGTTCCCATTAAAGCTGCAAGCTTCACTTGAAATGTTCCCTTTCCCTCATCAAGACCACCAAAATGCACGAAGTCAAGGTTACTAGCACTCTTGAATTGCTTTCGTAATTCTTCATCATCACACCAACAAATGACGCCAAAATCTTGGTGTAGAGAAACCCATCTATCTAGTATAGTCGGCAATATGGTAAAATCTGTCTTACAAAGGCAGTCTTTGAAGTGTGAAATTTCCTGGGACTCCACTAATCCAGATTGAATATCGTCAGCCAACTTTAGAAATACTTGGGAGACCTGTACAAAGAAAAAGAACAGATAATTCATACCAGATAATATATTGCACTCATCTTGTCAATTCAATAAAAGAAAGGGACGAAACTCAACCTTTCAATAGTTACATAAAATCTGCTATCACTAAAATGTTCTTGGCAATGTTTTTGAGAAAGTAGACAGAACCAACCATTATTGAGAAAATACCATGTTTGGGAACTGGGCACCCAGATTGATGGTTACAGTGGTGGCGAGTTCCGTTTACAAGTTAGTTACCACTATTACACTAGTACTTACTATTTCTTGTTACGTCTTACGACCTTACCCTAACCCCTACCCTAAACCAAAAA
>NW_006499913.1:2845505-2913904 GCF_000471905.2 Amborella trichopoda | reverse complement strand
CAAACCATTTCTACCAGTGAGACCATTAAAATAACAGAACTTTCAGCCCTAACATCAACAACCTCCCCATCCCCAAACACCCAAAAAAAAAAAACTACTACTCCAATGCACCCCCTCCCCCTCTTGTACACATTTTTGCGTGCATGAATGCACATTAACCGAACGGTGCGACCTTTGGAGGAGGGTCTTATAAAGTCAACACCAGCGACTTGCAGCCTTAACTGCCGACAAGAAACAATACCTTTATCCACTCTTTGTGTGGCTTTTTTCTTTCTTTTTTATTTATTTATTTTTTGGTGTGTGGAAGAGAGAGAGAACATACACAACACTGCCCCATCCATGAACCTTCACAGACTGCTAGGTAGCAGAAACTGCATCATGCCCCCCAACCCAAACCGGCACAAATAAAAGCACTGAATAGGATTTATATGCAGGTGGGTCTTCAGAAATGGTAAAGAGAGCAAATCAGCTTCCTTGTTCAATAAGGATCTACATATTTTGCAAAATCAATGATATTTTAGCCACAGGGTTTCTGCTCCAATGGCATTATTTTTCCCTAGAGAAACATATACTTTTTAAAGCATTTTCTGAGACAAAAAAACAGTGAAAGGATGACTACTTACAACATTTGCGGACTGAGAAGGTGGTGCAGTTCTTGATAATTGTAGCAATAGCTGAAGATAACAACCAAAACGAGGAACCTCACGTACCCCACAGCCGTCCACAAAAAAATCATGAAGACTACTACCATAGAAATGAATCAAGGTATAAACTGAGTTACATTTATCATCATCTATCTTGGCGTGGTGAAGTAGAATCTCTCTTGTTCGATCAACACAACCAGTTTGGTCACTCCAATACACCTCACTGGTTGACAAAAACACACCTGGTACAAGTTGCTCGACATCAGCAACTTTTGCAAATGGTACAAATATACAGGCCCCAGAATTTAATGCCTCAATCTTCGTCTTTGTGCTAGTCATCTCGTCCCAAATGAAGGAGTAAAATCGGGACATCTGCTTTATGCTGACATAAAAGGGTGCAACATTGTTTTTCAGACTGATGAACTTACAAGGCTAGAACTAAACAAGTACATCCTCATTAAAGCAGAAATTTTTTAATAAATCTAGAAATGGCAAATTAAGACAATATTGAGTCATTTAATTATTAAGAAATAAAAAACTGATGATGGCTAGACGAAAGAAGGAAAAGGTTGCTAGACTCAGAGGCAAACATAATGTGAAGTGGGTAACATCAAACTCCAATTCACAAATAATTGCAATTAGAATCAAAATTTGAAAAAGGAAGTAGAATGCAACAGGATAATGAGCAAACTATTTATTAAAGCAGACAAATGAGTTGGAGAGCAAACAATGCAAACCACCCCAGTGCAGTAATTCACAGACCCCCAATGAAAGATGATGAGGATGCAACAGGATATCAAGAAAAACATTTAAATGAAAAATTGAAGGAGAGAATGATTTGGGAGGCCAAAAAATACAAACTAAATAATGACAGTAACTGACACACCCACTGCAGTTGGAAACACTAGTTACAGACAGATTTGGCCTACATTGTACATCTTTATCTGTTGCCCAAAAAAAAAAAAGAACGCACTGCACGGAATTATTTGTAGCAATTTTATAAGAAGCATCCTCTTGTCCACATGTAACCATCTTTTCTTTATTTTAATGAACAATAACATACTCTTAGGAGTGGCAACGGGTTGGGTTGGATCCGGGTCAGGCTGAATCCAGACCCAAAGTTATCAGACCTGGACCTAGACCCAATTGGACCTGGACACAAACCCGACCCAAAAATAAAAAAAAATATATTTAAATATATTGAAATGTTACGTTAAATACATACATACATGTATATTTCAACATTATAACTATAGTTATCTTTATTTAAATATTAATTAAATATTATATATTAAATATTATTAAAATATTAAAATATAGGAAAACACTACAAAACGCCTATAAGTGAAGTTCTACAGTACTTCACCTGCGGTTTTATCACCGTTCAAAGTTTATCACACGGTCACAGATGTCTGATAGTGTTTGAATTTTAATATTTTTTCACAAATCATAATGATCTGAAGTTTTGTAGGTGTGTGCGCCTTAGTGAGATGCACATGAATAAAATATAAAACAAATAATTTGAATGATAAAAATTATGCAAAATACCCCAATAAAGTTTCAAGGGTAATTTCATCATTTTATTTTATGACTATTCTTTTTTTAATATTTCATTTTGGTGCGACATGGTCATATGTACGCGCGCCGCAAATTTTAGATAAATATGATTAGTACAATAATTATAAAAATTCAAATACTACCAGACGACTATGACGGTGTGATGAACTTTGGATGGTGATGAGGTGCAGGTGAAGTACTGTAGAACTTCACCTATAGGCGTTTCGTAGATGCTTCCATATTTAAATATTATAACTATAGTTATCTTTATTTAACTCTCAATAAAGTATTATTAAAATGTTATCTATTAAATATTATTTAGAGGATGAGGTTTCTACAAGGCCTAGGCTTTATGAAAACAAAATAAAGCCTCATCTCAAATCCTAGTCCGGAAAGCACTTCTAGCAATGAAAATCTCCACGACGACTCTAAAATCAATTTCCAACATCGACAATGAAATTTGAAACTCAAAAAATGTAAAGATCTGGCAAATCTCTAAGCACTTATTTTTAGGGTGCAATGGAAGGTCTAGATATTTTGATACAACATACACTATTTTTCGCGCTTGAAAACCTAAATTTTTTCCACAACCATAATGTTCAAGCCAAGATGATCGATGCAAAGGCTTTCCAATGCTTGAATTTCAATTTTTGATGAGTTTTGAGGTGAGGCTTCACTTATTTTGGTTGGTCTGCAGCCCTATCAAAACCATTTTCCTTATTCATATAATAACACTAATAGAGTAGGGTCCGGGTTAGGTCCACATGGACCCAGATCCGGGCCCGAATAGTGCTCGGGTCCAATATTTGGACCTGGACCTGACCCGCCGGGTCCAATTCTTGGACCCATAGCTGGACCCAGGTCGAGTCTAGGTCCATTGCCACCCCTACATACTTTGTGTAACTATGCAACTTACGAATACAATTCAGCACAATTCGTAGTCAAATTTTACACTCTTGTTTTCTACTTCGGGTACTTTGGTATTGGGTTTTGTAGCCTTTAGAAGCCTAGAGAGCTAGTAAAAATGATATTTTATAGTGGAATATGCACTTCAATGGGAGGTTGTGTGTTGACTGACCATGGGTTGGCGGTTTATAGCCCTGGTTATGTCCAAAACCCTTACATCAGGGCACATGGCACTACCAAGAAGGGCTTACAGTGGGTCATCCCTTGTTGAGGTTGGAAAGATACCAAGGGATGATGTTTGTAGGCCAAGAGAAATATATAGTCTCTTGTGTACGGTTGTAGGCCTGTGAGAGAAAAGGGCAAAGCCTCAACAACCTCCCGCACGGTATGTATACATGATAACTGCATTACTGTGAAGCAACCCTATAGAGGGACACGTGCACACGTGTATAGAGAGAGCCCCCTTTGCACTGTAGTGACATGTGTTGGACTTGCTTTTAAAAGGGGAGACTATCAACATTCCATAATCATGGTTCTACTGCTTATTGTCTAACTTTGACAAGCCAATTATGAGCCCCTTCATCAAGACTGTGGGTCATGCGTCTTTGTTGGGTTGGACAAGAAAATCGTAGTGGATCATGGTTCTCGGGTTAAGTGGGATGCCGCTATTGTCGCTAATTTTGACTAATTGGTACCAGTCCACTTCTAAAATACTTTATTTTTGCATCACAAATGTTTTTATGGTTTTCACAAATTTTTCAGAATTTTTAAAATTTATTTCTGCTGTAAAATCCTTTAAAATGGTATTTTTGTAATTTCTGAAATTTATAAGGGCCCATGTGAGGCCCAAGATCCAGCCCCACATGTGTGCCACCCATGAGTGGGACGTGGGCCATTGTGGGGACCGCTTAATCTCTCTTGGGTGGCACACCCTCTTTCTTTTATTTATGTAACATTTTTTTGTCAAAAGTTATTTTAGGGGAATCTTTTAAATATTAAAGATTGTTTTAATTAGGAGTTTGGTTTGACCAACACCCTAATTATTTTGTCTTCTTATAGATTATGGAAAAATATTAGGAAAGTTTGGATTGATTATTATGGGATGGCTCAAATTCGTTCTCTCACCCCATAGATTTTCGAAGTTCCATTGGTGAAGTTGTTTCATTGGATAGCCAATGCCAATGGAAGAAACTCTGATCCAAATAGGAGAAGAAATTCTTTTTATTTAAACACCATTGAGCCCCTCTTGCTTAAAACACATATTTCTCACCCCTCCATGCACCAAGTCTCTCTCTCTCTTTCATTAAACTTTCGTATTTCTCTCTCCCTCCCAAAAAAGGTCATGCCAATTTGATAAGACAAGGGTGGCATATTGAAACCCTAATTAGGGTTTTTGCTGTTTGGAGGGAACAAAAGGGTATGCCCAGCCATAGGAGGATCCTAACCCTAATTTGTTCCTAAGGGTTCTTATAAACCTTAGTTAGGTTTCCATGCTCTCTAAAACCCTACAGTAAGGGATATTGCCTATGAAAGCTTCCCATCTCTAAAATTCCACCAAGATTAAAAAGGACAAAAGTGGTCATTGGTTAGGGAATCGGGTGTGGGGTGGATCAAGACCTGTAAGTGTTTAACTCCAGGCACCTCCTAGTAAGGGATGCGGTTTGTATAGAGCCGAGGCTCAAAACAATCAAAGTAAAGCGCACCTTCAAATAGTGTAGAGAAAGGTGGTTTCAATACTGGAAATTTTTGTTTTCAGCTTAAAAAAAAAAAACTAGAAATCTTTGTGATAGCCTTAAAATATAATTTTATATTTAATTATAACATTTACAGTCCCAAAAATAGTGTAGATCGAGTAGATCTAACTTAAAAATCTTGAAAACTGGTTCCAAAAAATGCGTTACAAGATGCACTATTTTCAAAACTTGAAATCCAATTTTTCTCATGTAGATGCATCTTGATGTCGAGATGATCAATTTGAGGATATCTGATAATCAAAACAACCTCTTCTAGGGAAATTTTTGAGGTGGCCTGTAATTTGATTGTAAGAGCCTTGGGTCTCTATAAACTTTTTCCCCTAGTAAGTCTTCCAAGTAGATTTAATTATCTTTCAGTATTATTTCATATTTTTATGTGAATTTTCAGGAACATATATTGTACTCAAAACTATAGTGGAAGATTGTTTATTGCTCCTGAATGGTTTTTATTTGCTTTGGCAATAAAAGTAAAGATCTTAGGTTGTGTTTAAGGTCTTAAATTTGATTTACAACAGTGTACAGTGGCCCATGTAAGTAGAATTCAGGTATATTGAATAAAAGAAAAAGAAAAATTTTAAATTTATTATCTTCCACTCAGGGGCCGTCACATGGTGTGATGGTAAAAGCTCAGGTAGCCAGTGCAAGAGCACAGGTTTGAGTCCTGAGAACGGCCACTTTGTGCATAAGCCAGAGGTTAGGGCCGTTTCTAACCCACCCCTCTTGGGACCCTGCTTAGGCAGGACCAGCACTGAGTTACGGCCCTTATCCTGCACTCCACATAGCTACTCCTTTTATTTCGGCATCAACAGCATGTACAAATATACGATAAGGGCATGGCTCTCCTCAAATTGGAAGGCGTTAAGATAGATGAGTGGCAAGACAAGAAGGGATAGAACTCGAAATGAATTCATTCGGAAAAATTTAGGCGTGGCACCAATAAGCAATAAGATGAGATAGTAAACTTAGGTGGGCTGACCATATGTGGTGCAGACCCAGTACAACAAATGTTAGGAGGTGCGAGTCAGTTCAGGTGGAAGGCTAAAAACAGGGCCAAGGGGATGCCCAAAAGGACATAGTTGGAAGTAGTGAGAAAAGATATGGGGACTTATAGCTTCACTGAGAGTATGGCCCTTAATACAGCAGAATGACGGACCAGGATTCATGTAGTTGACCTCAATTGATTGGGAAAAGGCTATGATGATGATATATATAAAGGGGAATGATTTTATGCAACGCTTGTATAATAATATAATGCAACCACACTTCTAGAAAACCATGTTTGTAGCATTTCTATCACCTAAAAAATTGTACATACCCTCTCATCATCCCAATAGTCAATTTAAAAAAAAAAAAATTCAATTTGCATCATAGATATGGTTAAATATGAGTCCCCTCTAACATTGAATCTAGACCGTCCATTTTATGAATTTCATGATTTAGAGCTTTACAAACTCAAAAACATTTTTTTTCTTTTTCAACATTGTTCATCTCATGATAAAAAAAGCTATCCAAAAAATTTGAAAAGAAAAAAATCCTTCTAAGGCCTAGATCTAATCACTTAACGAAATGGACGGCCTATGTTGATTGGGCTAAAATAACACTTTCTAGGGTGCATTTTCAAATTTTGTTTTTTTGTGATTGTTCAATTGAATGAGAAGAGTGTACATGTAAAAATTGGGATAAAACAAATGACACTAATATGGTTTTTGAAAGTTGTTGCATTATAATACTATACAGCCGTTGCATGAAATCATTGTCCATATATATTTATCTATATATATATATATATAGACACACACACACACAAACACCCCCACCTATTATATTTGTCTATTATATCATATATTAAACCAACTCCCGTTCCACCCTTTCTTTTTGCGGCACCTCGGTCATGAGGAGCTCACCCTCCACATTTTGTGAACATTGGCCCTACCACCCCCCCGCCCATCCAAAAAAACAATGAAATACGCACACACACAAAGCTATCGCAACACAAATGGCGTATGTGCCTATGTTTCTAGATGGTGGTGGCCTAGCGATCCCACGCTATGGATTGTCATAGAGTCGGGAATTGCTTCACACTCTACCTCCAAATTCAACTAGATGAAAACAACTAGCATGGACAATCCCATCAATAACCATAACCATATCAGAAAAAGAAAATTGAGTATTCAATCCCCTCTTTTTGAGGGCATTTGTTGCAGAAACTCCGGTTCAAGAGTTTAGGGTTTTCCAGATTCAATCTTGTTTTCAGAGAGTTTGTTGGAGAAATTGGGGCTCCAAAATTGGTTCACTTATTATAGCAGTGCTTTAATCCTAAGGTTTCACAGTTTCAAACTTTATGATCTTCAACCATATCATATCAATTACAAGCCATTAAAACCTTCGTAGTGGGTGATTCAGCTCCTCAAAGATGCCTCTTTACCCAAACCTTGATCCTTTTTGGCTAAGGAAGTGCCTGATATTGATCTTACCCTTTTCTCCATTGGTGTTTCAGGTATGGAACAATTTCAATGACTTCGTCCCTTTTTTTGCATCATTGTTGTGATCATATTCACGAGTCGAGAGAAATGAGTTAAATAAAAAAGAAGTAGACAGAAAGAAAGGATGTCATTTTTAAATTTTTTCGGCCATCATCAAGACCCAAGAGTCCAATAGCGCTTTCAACACCCATTAGAGATTCTCTCACTCTCGATGATAAGACAGTTGCGAAAGTTCAAGCCTTAGAAAAGATCAACCGATCGATAAATCAATTACCTTGACCTTGTAATGGTTATTTATCCATAATGCTTGTCCTTACAATCAATTAATTAGTTTACTTGATTGCTTTTCCTCAATATTGCCTCCTCCCTTTCTGCCTATCAAAATATCTATCTAACCTAATCTCTCTCAAAATTAGTAAAGTGGTGGTAGTGATTCTTTTTTTCTTTTTTCTCTACGAATGTTTAGATTGTAATTCATCAAGAAATTTGATCATGGTCTTAGATTGTAGACTTTTTTAAGTCCCTTTACACAGCTCCCCATGGGCCTAGACCCAGAATGTCATCTCTGGACTTTTTGAGTCTCTCTGACGATAGGGCACAGTGGTTAGAAAGACCTTTCTCAGTAGTAGAGATTCTGCTAGGAATTGATGCTCTTGCTAAGGACAAAGCCCCCGGCCCAGACGGTTTCCCAATAGCACCTTTTAAGGCGTTTTGGGACATTTTTCGTACCAACCTTAAACTCTATTTCGATGAGTTTTTCCTTCGGGGTAACCTGCACAAAGCAATTAACACTACTTTCATTGCATTAGTTCCCAAAGTGGAAGGAGCAGAGGAAATTAAGGATTTGGCCCCATCAGCCTGTTGAATTCTTCTGCCACTGTACCTGGTTGGAAGAGACGATGCTCAAAATGGGCTTCCGTAGCCGTTGGAGGAAGTGGATGCGTGGTTGCTACTCGCACCCAAAATTTTCTGTCCTTATCAATGGGCCCTTAGAGGGGTCTTCTCTTCTTCTAGGAGGCTTCGCCAAGGAGACCCTCTACCACCTTTTCTGTTTTCTATAGCTGCCGAAGTCTTTAGTTGAGCCTTATCCCGAGTGTTTTCGGCAGCGTTTCTCTCCAGCTTCAAGAGCAGTAGACTAGGTCCTACAATTACTCATCTGCAATACACAGATGACACTTTGGTGTTCCTAGATGCTTCCCCTAGGGAAGTGAATAACCTGTACCTGTTCCTCAAATGCTTCCAAAGAGCAACCGGCTTCAAAGTTAACTTCGAAAAATCAAGAATGATGGGGGGAGCTATTTTTAATGCCGAGATTAGAGGGTCATCTGCAACTGGGAATGCAAAGTGGAGGACCTACCCACTACGTATCTTGGCCTCCCGCTTGGGCTAGGCAAACCCAAAACTAGACAATGGTCCCAAGTTATCGATAGGGTGGATAGGCGCTTGGTTGGATGGAAGGGCCATCTTCTCTCTATGGCAGGCAGGACTACCCTTATAAAAGTTACGATATCTAACTCTCCTGTCTACCTGATGTCGCTTTTCCACATGCCTGCTTTAGTGGCTAATTGTTTGAACCAGCTTATGCGAAACTTCCTTTGGTCGGGGCAAGCTCAGAAGAATAAATTTCATCTGGTTGCTTGGGACAATATCTGCCTTTCGAAAACTAGGGTGGTCTAGGTATTAGGATTCTCCAAAAACATAACCTTGCTCTGTTAGGCAAGTGGTGGTGGCGTCTAGCTACCCAGCTAGACTCCTTGTGGGCTCAAGTTCTCAGACACAAGTATAGGATACCTGAAGGAGCCCGGGTGCCAGACAATTCCCATAGGTATAACGCTTCAGAGGCATGGCAATCTTTCTCCTCGACCTTCTCTCTCTTCAAAAAACATTTAAGGTTTCTTCCAAGAGAGGGATCTCGGGTGAAATTCTGGTCAGATCTTTGGCTGGGCTCTTCACCTCTGAGGGACGCTTTCCTAGCTCTCTTTTCGTTGGCGGTCAACCAAGAAGCTACAGTGGCGGAAGAAGTGGTCCTCACAAGTGCAAGGCGAACCTGGAACCCTTCTTTTAGGAGGAACCTTACCGAAGAGGAGATCACCCAATTCCAACTTCTTCATTCTGGCATTCACTCTCACTTTTTTTCCAACCTAGGGAGAGATGTTATACTTTGGACCCCAACTCCCTCGGGTGAGTTTTTAGTGGCCTCTTTCTATAAATTATTAGCTCAACCCCCTACCTTCCCGACCAACCCCACTACTATTTCATCGAAAGTGTGGACTACCCTTGCCCCACCTAAGGTCCAAACGTTCAACCAGCTAGCCTGCTCTCATAGAGCCCTTACTATAGATCATCTTCAGAAACGAGGGATTCATCTTCCCAACAGATGCACCCTTTGCGAAAAAGATGAGAGGAGTCTAACCCCCACCTTTTTCTTCACTGTGATTTCTCTTTTGATCTTTGGGGACAGATTTTACAATTATTCGGCATCGAATGGGTCATGCCTCCTACAGTTAAGTCTCTCATTTCTAAAGAGCTTCATACACCTTGGCTGAAGGCTGGCAGAGCCCTTTGGAAGACCACCTTAGCAGCTACCATGTGGAATATTTGGCTGGAAAGGAATAATCGAATTTTCTGAAGCTCGAAAGTACAAACTTCAGCCCTCCTGCACAAGGCCTTATCTTTGGTTTCCTTCTGGGCAGCAAACCACAAATTGTTCTCTGGGATTCCAAGGACTCAGTTCGTTCCTCAATGGCATAATATCCTCTTCCACTACCCAAGACAACCTCAGAGATCCAGCTTTTGGCAGCCACCCCAAGAAGGAACCATCAAGTTTAATTGGAACCCAGGACCGACAGGGGCTGGGGGGGTCTTTAGAGACTACCAAGGCAACGTTATCCTTTAGTTCTCAGAGCACCTTGGCCCCATGGAAGCCCAAATCGCTGAAGCCTTTGCTCTCCTTCTAGGCATGAAAAGTTTAACCGTTCTTGGGGACTAGATCTCTTTGTAGAAGGAGACTCAAAAAATGTTATCTCATGGGCTAGTAAAATGTCTCCCCCGCTTGGTATCTCATCACTACATTTGAGGAAATTGAACATCTTTGCAGGGGTATGGACGTCTGATGGCGGCATACATGGAAGACGTCCAACGACTTCGCGTACCATCTGGCAAAAGAGGGAGCTAGTAGGCAACTTCACGACCAAGCTGGGGTCGTCTCCGTTTTTGCACAAGGCCTCCGGCTCAGCACGTCTCCATAGCTCCTCTCATGCTTTGTTTAGCCCCCCCCCCCCCCCATCCTTATTTTTTGTAAGCTTCATGTAAACTTTACTTAGGACGGTCTTATAAGCCCATTCTGTACATGATACTTTCCAGTTCACCCCCTAAGGGGTGAACTTGGCTCTCTATCTATTGTACTATTCTCTCTCAGTAATACAATGTTAACCTTCATCAAAAAATTTATGCATTGCTTGGTAATGTTACAAAAATTGCAATTTTGTCTCTAAACTCATGCCAATGATGTTCTCCCAGAGTCTTCATATAATGGGAAAGGATAAAAAAAAGCCTAGGCCTTATTAAAAAAGGTCAAGCGGTGTCTAAAATCTGACCAAGAATTTAAGTTCTGGAGTCAGAAAACCTTCAAATCAATCATCTCCACCTTGACTATTATGGATGTGAAAAATAAATATTCCAATCCCTAAAAATAATATATATTGTAACACATTCTCCATATCCCATTTTCAAGTGTTCAGGTATCTGTGAGATCTATAACCTTTTTTGAGCAACAAATTTCATAAATAGATTTAGAGCCACCATAGGGTATACTTATATCTGAAGTGTTAGCTGGACGAGGTCTTGAGGTAAGGGTTTACTTTTTCTCAAAAGGGCTAGGCCCTGTAGAAACCACATCCTTATATAAAAGCGCTTTAAGATTTCAGCGCATTGAAATGATGAATTGATGAATATTTCAGTGGGCCCATAAGGCAAGGAACTGTACATGAAATTGAGTTTTTCAGATTTATTTGAATTTTTGAAGTTCTGGTGTATCTAATGATCAAGCTAAAGATCATTAGCATGGTTTTTTCATGTTCAATGTGTTGGGCAGACATATCTTTATGTACTCTAATAATACGACGAAAAGAGTTTTTCTTATATCTAATTATATTGTCTACTTAGTTGTTATTTTTGAATTGGGTGTATTTGAATTGGGTGTAATTTTCTTTATTGATTGTTGCATACTGCAACAATAGGATGAAAAACAGTGTTCATTTATCTTTAATTATAGCATCTACTTATTGGTTGTGGTTAAATTTTGATAGGTACTTGCCTTACTTTTGTTGCAGGCGTTACAAGACGTTGATAAAAACCACTGTTTCAACGACACAAATGCTCCTAGGAGATAGAGAAATGACACAAATTCCAAACCAAGCTTCACAGCTTACCCTGGAGATTGCAAGGATGTTCTTGACCTATTTTGATCACAAACTGCCTGTTTTTATCTCTGTGGAAGGAATATTGAATTAATATTTTACATTAATGTGGGATTCTTTCTACTGAGAATTGGAGCAACTTAATACATTGTATTACCAATGAAAAGAGAGAAGTGGTGTCAATGTGGTGCCAAGATCAACTCATCCAAACAACATATAACATAATACGCATATAGACTTGCATATATAACAGTAACCGCCAAACAAATAACATATTTATAATCTAATGAATATACTAAATTTAGCGAAAGAAATATTTCATTGATAGAAGTAACTATCATCCAAACAGGCAGCTTTGTGAAGGAGAGATCAGCATCTAGATACTTCTCCAGTCCATTCCAAACTGACAGATGCTGTAGAAAAAGTAGAAAGCACACACAAGGGGCTGGAGTGATTTAAAAATACATATTTACCCCAAAATTATGGACCTATTAATACCAAATTGCAACTTATGTTTTGTTAAATATAAATTCTCATTCAAATAGGTAACAGATACAACAAACAAATGATGACAGAGTAAGGAACTTACACAGACAGAAATCACTGTGCTGCCATTGGCCATACAAAAGCAAGACAAACAACCAATACCAAAATAAGTATATGATCAAGGAAACCCAAGGTGTTAAACAAGGAGACAAATCAGACAAAATAGGTACATAGATGAATTGCTGCAACATGGATAACAATGGTATCTACAGGCGGGAAGATTATTTTTTAATTTTTTCAATCACAATAATTGAACTGAGTAGACCACAACAAAGAATTAGCAGATGATTGCAAAAATGCATGGATGTTTGACATGAATGTGTGTCTGTCTGTCATTTGAGAGGGTAAACGACAACCATGCACAGGACAAATGAGTGTATGGGCATGTGCATATAAAGGAATAAATGATAAACTAAACCATACCTGGCCCTGAAGGGAGTTTTGGATGATCTCCATGACTGAAGAACTGCAAGAGCAGCATCAAGCGTAACACGGGTCTTAAATCCAATGACATCCAAAAACTTTTTACTTTTCACCTGTATGGTCCAATATAACAATGTTGGATCAGATTGGGGATGCTACAGTAAGGACTGCCATTCAAATTGCTTACTGGAATGAAGGATTGGGACCACATCAAAATAAAAAAGTTCCCTAATGAACTAGATAATTACAACAAAAATCTACTCCCCTTAACTTCCAGTCGAAGATTCAAAAGGGAAAAACCAAAACAAAAGTAGGGCAGAAAAATGTAACTTCTAACAAATATCCCCCGAACTCGAACACACATGGAAAAATTATAACATCAGAAAGTCCGAAGCCAACCTGGGGAACTACATATGGAGCAAATGGCCCCAATATAGATCGGACTATCTCACAATCATAGAAAAGATCTTTAGGATAGTGAAGTTCTTTGTCCATAGTAGATACTACCCACTTAAACTGATGCATACATTTGATAAATGACAGCTGACAGGGTTTTCCATTATCAATGGGGTGGAAAGGGCCATATCTTGCCACTTTCGTGCTGAAGTAGTCATCCCAAAGGTCGTCAAGAACTTTCAATAGGTATTCACACTTGTCATGCTTTTGACACGACGACAAAGCAGTTAATAAGTTGACCAATTCGGGCGCCTCCCAATCCTTCACAATGCAACGTGATGAACTATGGTTTCCATCAAAAATACTATTATTCCCACTGGAACCAAAATCACTTACAATTTCCCTATCAACTTGAATTATCTGCACAAAGTCAGTTACACCCAGTTCCACAAAGAAATTCCTCCACTTCACAAGATTAGAAGATGAAGTATCCATGGCAGGATAATTCAGATAGATGTTGTCAATTTCATTCCACAAGACACCAGTATCTTCAATTATTTTCTTTATATCAACATGACTACCAAACTCTTCAGTGAAGTGTATCGATTCCTTGCCAGGGCATTTATAACCATTACTTGTGAGAACAATGGCTTTATTCTGAAGTTCTGAAATCATTTCGGCCTTCTCAATGTGACAACTCTCACAGTTAGACTGAAGATGGAGCATTGTGAAGGCCAGATATTCTGCCATCAAGCACTTGTCCTTGGACATGATGCCATAATAAGGTATGGCCTTCAAGATATGTGATCTGACAACTTCATGTGCTGACAATCGTTGGACTCCAATCCTTCGAAGCATCGAAATAACGACATTTGTTTGGTTTTCTTCCATACTTCTACTATCTAGTGTCCGACTAGAAATAAGGCGTGGATTCACTGTACGAAGCTCAGCATATAAATAAGGAAACTCTTCATAGAGAGGTTCATCATGAAGCCCATCACTGAAGGCCCTGCAAGGCATCCATATTGATCCTTCCTCCAGTGAGCTATATGATCCATCTGAAAGAGGAATGAACGGAATTTTTCCAAGAGCACATATATATTGAGATTCTGCTTTTCCATTAAAAGAACTTTGACCTATGGTACAAGGGATGGACAAGGAAGCATGGAAAGCAACAAGCCATGAGATCAACCAGTCCAATCCCATTGACTTGATACATTCATGGGAGCGACATAATGACACCATGAGTTCAAATAAAATTTTTGGCCCATAGCTCTGAACCCCTAAAGCATTTGCTAAAGGATCTGATAAGAAAAGTTCCTGATGCAAATAACCAAGGCCGAGATGACTGAAAAGCAGGCTTTCAGGTATAAGGCAGCGCACTTGCTCATCCCAACCTTTCAAGACCTTACAGGGAGGAACCCATTCAGCATTCTTCCTATCCAAAAGCAAGCAATTTGATGCACGTAACTTAGAAATAATCATTTGAGGAAGTTGCGAAAAAAACCCATGCACTTCACCTGGCATTGGAACAAAACTAAAGTAAGCAGTAACGGCTTTTTCCGAACTCCCTTGGAAACACGGAAGTGCACAGAAGCATCTTTCAGCATTGACAAATAAAGTTGGGAACTCTGACAACAACCATTGATTCCATGCACTATCTCCATCGACTTCCTCTCTAGAAGAAGGAAGAATAAAGTCACCTTGAAGAATAAACTTCAGCCCGTAAGTCCTCAACGGAAGATAAGCAAAAACAGGTTGCAATTCTAGATGTGGGGTATAACCTTCATCAGGAGATTCTTGCAGCGTGAAGGCCAAGGCAATTTCTGTAGATTGTACGCCAGTACGAGCAATGTGTGGCTTCAGTTCTTGACTAACCACCAGCCAATCTGTTCGCTGGTTGCCATGTGAAACCCGAATGATCCCATTACCAACACTCTCTCTTCGCAAGATAGTGATAGAATCGTTAAGCAAATTCCTGAATATAATACACCGAAGGCGATGAAGAAATAGCAACAAAGATGGATGGAGATCTGAAAACATGGACATCAATGAGTCCAAAGGAATTCCTTCTTCAGGTTTTGATTTGAAAGGAAGCACAATGCACGTGTTCCAGCTGGCAGTATCTAGTTGATCATCCCCATTAGTTACATGCTTGTTGAAAATTTTCATGTCACAAGGAGGAATATTAGTTGGCAGAACAAAACCAATCTGACCTTTACTGATATCAAACTTAACATGAAATCCATTCGAATGAATCTCTGGGGCATTTGTAACCTAGCAAAAGTACAGATTTGTAAACATGAGTGACCCTCCAGGTAGTTCACCAAAAAACGAAGACAAATGAAAAATGGAAGAAAGCAAGGAAACAAGATCAATAGTATATGTGCACGCAAAATACGATAAGATTAAAACAAGCATCCTTCTTATCTGCACACAAAAAGACATTTTAAAATATACTATGAATAATGCAATAATCAATTCAGAAGACTGTAAATATCATATAATTCATAAAAACTGTGGTGCACACTCACACCCTTAAATAATAAAGTACTTTCACTTTTTTTATGTATGTTACAACCGTACCACAGTTTGTTTTTTCCCCATGAAAGTCTTGATAAGCTAACTCGAAAAAAGGAAGGTGCCACTCACATCACACTATCCCTGGCCACACCTTGGGTTCGAAATGCTTTTTTCCTCTTGCATAGCATTCCATAACCCTGCTTCAAAACTAACCCTTAACTATTGCATTGCATAAGGCACAAACTGACAGATAATTAGTAAACTGTCAATTACAGATTACCTCCTGAGGCTCCTATGACCAGGACATTTTAGGAGCATAACTACAAAACCTATGGCCATTTTGGAAATGTTGTCATATCAAAGATATAGCCCTACTTACCTTTATGGGTAATCCTGAAGAATTTTAAATCCTATGTGGTTAAGTCACAACAAAGAAGTCCCCATTTATGGGAATAGATGAAATGTTTGTTTTATTGGGAATCATAGAAATGCTTCGGAGGCATTTCTAAGACGAGCCAAGCAAGAATGTCCATCACTCTTGAATGGGTGCATGAAACAAATGGCGCTATTACTAAAATTTCTCGGCACAACGGAGCCTACAAGTTTGTTAATATGAAGAGAATATTCATAAATATCACTAAATTTTACGTGTACTGCATAAGCTATGTCTAAAATCATCATCATCATAGCCTTTTCCCAATTAATTGGGGTCGGCTACACGAATCCTGGTCTCCCAGTCTGCTCTATTAAAGACCATACCCTCAGTGAGGTCATAAGTCCCGATATTTTTTCGAACTACTTCCAACCATATGCTTTGGGCCCTACCCCTTGCCCTTTTAAGTTCTTCCACTTCAACTACTCAGACCTCCTAACAGGTGTTGTACTTGGTCGACGCCACACATGGCCAGCCCACCTAAGTCTACTCTTGGTGCCACACTTAAATTCTCCCGAATGGATTCATTTTGAATTCTATCCTTTCTTGTCTTGCCACTCATCCATCTCAACAACCTCATCTCCGCTACACTCATTCCATGGGTATATTGTTTTTTGTCCGCCCAACATTCAGCCTAATAGAGCAAAGCTCGTCCCACAGCTATCCTATAGAACTTGCCCTTCAGCTTCATTGGTATGCAGCGATCACATACCATATAGCTTATAATTATCAACATTTGTAACAATCATATATTGCTTATACAGTTATCAATAATACTAAAACTCATAAATTACTTTGTAATAACTATAATGATACTTGCAATTATCAACAATACTAAAACTCATAAACACAATTATGTTTTTATGAAAATAACGTAAAGCATGAGTTATCACCAGTATATTATGTAAAATAATTTTATTATTAATTGTAGTTAAAAATAATGCTTTAACTTAATTGACAGAAATTTTATAACTAACACTACTACAAATTTTGTAACTTCTTGAAATTTTCTATTGAGGTGGAAAAGGATTTAGCAATCCCGCCTAAATTCAGTTGCTGTCTATGCCTTACTAAGAAAACTTTTTTATCTCTCACGCTGGCTTTGGTAATTGTACCTTCAATTTACCTATTTAGCATCATTGACCAAAGATATCAAGCCAAACCCTTCAATATTCTACAAGTGTTATAATGGATATAACTGAAACATTCCATGGCTTATGATATGAGTCACCATAGGCACTCTGAAAATAAATATCCTATGTTTTCTTTTCTAACCAACTTAAATAAAAAAGGCCATGTATAATAACAAGTCCACGTCTTTCACAAGGCAAGACAGGTTTTAGTTCACAATCAATCATTAAGCGTGTCATAAATCAAATTAGACATCTCCCTCTAAAAAATTGGTTTATTCCATCCATCCACTGCATACTCCAAGCCTCATTATAGATAAGGGACTAAATCAATGAGGTCCTAAACATTCGAGAAGAAAGCAGCCACCTCGCTGCGTAGGTGGTGCCTCAAGGAAGGGCAGGTAGGCACCTTGCCTAGTACGAGGCAGCCAGGACATAGGCGAGCGCCTCGCTCCTCAAGATAGGTGCCTGCCTCAGTTAACCATGAACCAACGCAAAGATGCCCTCAAGTCGTAGGCAAAACAGTCTTTTTTTCAGTTTTAAGTGGGAAAACAGATTGTGGGGTATTCTAACCCCACCAAAACCTTTTTAATCCTATATTTGAGAGAGAAACAACAAAATCAGAAGATTCTTTAAAAAAAGATCGACATAAACAAAATCCAAGAACTACAAGAAATTTTCTGAATCCCAATTTTTTCAAATAGGATTCCTAGTGAACTATCAAGAGAGGTTATCGAAGGATATTTATGGTGATTTAGACATTGATATTCATCCAAAATATCGAGGATCAAAGATCTTTGTATTTGAGATCTTTCGTCCTTTTAAAATGCCTTCTTCAGGCTCTTGTAGGACAGTAGGAGTGGGGATTTGCGTTGGAAACATAGCTATTGGCTAGGTGAAAATGATTGAAACAATGTTCAGTAAACACTGAAAATCTGGGGCAGAATTAGTTAATTTTGAATCTGAGGTTTCAGTCCACTGACATACCTTGCAACGAGTTAGTCATCACTTTCATTGACTTCATTCTGGCACATAAAGGGGATCAATTCATCCATATACTCCTGGACACCCTACAATTCTTACGCATAACCAGGGGTATGCATTTCTCCCTAGGGAATGACTTCATTTTCCTCCTAGTCGCTAGCCTTTCTTTTCCTTTCGCACTCGACTGGTTGCACCTGCAACCACCATATTTGGGCATTGTCCCTTGAGTCGGGTAGCCACAAATTTGATCTTCCTTTGTTCCGCGAAATCTTTCCACTCGAAGAAGGCCTACACACTGTTTATCCAGTCCAAGAACTCATCAGGCTGAACTTTTCCCAAGAATTCAAGGACATCCACTCATCACACCTTGATCCGACCTGGCTAGGGCACGAACCAACCTATCCTCCAATGAAGGGTTCTCCTTCGGTTGTGAAAGGGATTTTTACTTTCTTCACTTGATTCTCACTTTCGTAAGTGCCAACTCTCAATCAAAGTGAACAAGATGACCCAACAATTGCTCCATTTCACTGAAGCTCCTCAATAAGTCCTCATATTCTGCCCTTGGCACAGCGCTACCTCCTCCTCCTTGGCTTCCACGGCCTCTACATCCTCGTCTATTGGCAAGATCCAAAAAAAAATGATTCCTACTATGATAACACTCAATTCATAATAGTAAAAAAAAAGAGAAAAATAGCTCAAAATCAAGCAGAAAACATGGGAACTTAACCGCGATTCATAGACAATGGGTTGAAGCTAAGAAAGCCTAGTTTTCAATCAGCGTTTCAAAAAGTGCTAGGCGGCACTCAGGCGGTCGTGGGGGTCCAGGCCGCCCAACCCCTAGGCGGGTGCCCAGAGCCTGGGCGGCCCAGTTGAAACTAAAAAAAAGAGAGAATTTTGATACAAATCTGGAGATTTTTGATATTCTAACCACAAATATTATAATTTGAATATTCTATCCATAATCCATATTTAATATTTCCATGAATGAAGAATTGAGGAAAAATCGAGAAGAGAATTTTGATAATCCATAAGACCAAAATCCATATTAATATACAAAAATTCAAAAAATAAACAGTCTAAGACACAATATTCAACACTCAACAGTCAACACCAAGAGTCAAGCACTCAAGCGTCTTCAACTCTTCATTCTTCAGTCTTCATCATCATCATCAAAACGAGTAGGGTAAGCTTCATCATATGCATCAGATTTTAGGCCATCATCATCAAAGTCATCTCCCTCTTCAATATAACACTCGTCTTCCTCTGTTTCTTCTGAAACTGCATCTTCCTCCTCTTCTTCTAACTCCCTCTTACTATATGCAGATGAGGCCCTAAGAGTCTTAGCAGCTCTAACCATTTCTATCTTTTTGTGCTTCCCTGAACTCAAATTTTGTATAATCTCCTCCCTAGTAACCTCAAGAACATTTTTTACATGGGGCAACATCCCCCTTAATACCGGCAATGTGTTTTTTGAACCGATATATAACCTCATTAGTATCCTTTCCACAATAATTATATTTAATATGATTTTTGTCATTCGGATTCAAGCTATAACCATACTTCCATTCTGGATCACCACTTCTAGAAGAACCTGGAGAAGATATTTCCATAGAACAAGGCTCATTTTTATCATTTTCTGGTTCTTATAATTCAGAAATTGTCTAATCTCATCCTGAATCGCTTCAGGAACCTTTTTACAAGAAGCAACATTCCGTTTACTACCGGTAAAGTGTTTCTTGAATCAATTAATACCCCCATTGGTATCTTTTTCACAAAAATTACCCCTTATGCAATTTTTATCATTTCGTTTCTGGTTATGACAGACTTCCAACCCGGATCACTTCTTCTAGCAGAACCAGAAATAGATATATTCAAAAGACAAGGATTTTGTTCCTGTTTTTGTTTTACAGAACTCATTTATTGCTTAATCTCCTCTCTGATAGCTTTAGGAACATTTTTACAAAGGGCAACATCACCCTTAATACGAGCAAGATGTTTCTTAAACCGGTTTATGCCCCATTTTGTATCTTTTTCACAATAATTGCATCTAATGCAGTTTTTGTCACTTGGATTCAGGTTATATCCATATTTCCAACTCGGATCTCCACTTCGACTGGATTCTGAAGAAGACATCTCAAAATAAAACAAGCAATCTAAAAAATAAAGTTTTGTACTTACTTTAATTGCTCAAACTCCAAACTTCCACCTCTGAGATGTTTTTTGGTACAAAAATATTCAAAAACTCCCTCTAATAGGATTAAAAAAACTCCAAAACTAAATCTAATCTACCTAGGTGATGTTTAGATCCATTTTTTGAAATTTTGAGAAACACTTCGATCCAATGACAATCACAAAACCTAATTTTTTTTAGGTTTCTCTCTCTCTAAAATGGGTTCTTGTGGGTTTAGGTTTCAAATGAACCTAAAACCCACCCTTAAAAGCTTTTATTTTTCAAAAAAAACTCAATAGAATAAAAAAACAAGCTATTTCTGCCCCTGAGCAGCCGACCAGGGACCACTGCCTAGGTCTGGGTAATGCACCCAAGCCTTCTAGACAGCCTAAGAGCTGGGCGGTCCACTTTTTGAAACACTGGTTTCAATGGCTTGTATGAGGGTCCAAAGACATTCCGAATGGGAACTAAGTTCTTGATTTTCTAAGATTTACAGAAAAGACATTGGTTTCTAGTAGGGTAAGGTCTCCCCCTTTTAATAGATATGGCTTGGCTCTTAAGTCAAACCTCTCATATTAAATGGACTCTACCCATTCCCAAGTCATGCAAAATACACTTTCCCAAGCCATGCGCAATAGCACTTAGTATTTCAAAAAGCATTAGGCAGCACCTAGGCAGTCAGGGGAGTCCAGGCCGCCTAGCGCCTAGGCGGGTGCCCAAAACCTGGGAGGCCCAATAGAAAATTTTTTTTTCGAGTTTTTCTCTCTCTAAAATAGGCTATAATGGGTTTTAGGTTTCAAATGAACCTAAAACCCACAATTTTGTACCTTTAGTATTAAAAAAGTGACCCAAAATAGCCTCAACGAGGGGCATTTCTGCCCCTGGGCAGAGTGCAGGCCGTAGGCAGCCGCTCAGGGCGGTCGCCTAGGTGCGTTCAGGCGGGGGCCTCGGCAGGTTCCCGAGGGCCCAGGGATATCCACTTTTTTTAGCGCCTAGGCCTGGGCGATGCCCCCAGGCCCCCAGAACCGCCTCGGCGGCCGCCCAAGTGCTGGCCAATCCGCTTTTTGAAACACTGATAGCACTTCCCAAACAAGAATTCAAATTCAAATTCAAACATTTCCCTCCTAATTATTATTTTTTTCGCAACCAAAATTTAAAACAACCGCCTTGAATTTCATGTAAATTCAAGAAAAATCCATTATAGAGAAAAATCTCCAAAATAACCCTACAAAACAAAAAAAGAAAAGAAAATACAATCCAAAAGAAATCAAAGCTTTCTTTTATTTTCTTCATCATCGTACTAATATAGGCACCAAACATGGGAAAACATGTTCAGAGAAATTTATTGCTAAACATTTTCCTCAAGAAATAATTCAACGTTAAAGGCTTTTCTGATAAATAAACATGCCCAAATAAAAGGAAAACTCTTGAGCAAACAAAACCAAATGAGTTTGCTTTCATATTGTATAATCAAAGTCTAGATGAGCATTCTAGTAATCATGACAAGAGGGATCCCATTGCAGTAAATGACAGATGATGCAAGTGGGTGGATTGTTGATCCCGGAATAGAAGAGGTCTTCCCTTATGGGTGTTTGCATGGGATATGATCGAGGTTACAAGGCCAGCTTCTGACCTTGGAGGGGACCGTTAGATTGACTATTATGCTTGGTTCATAGCAAAGGAGGGAAATAGAGGAGGAGGCTCAGTCGGAAGATAATGTAGAGGGCCATTATATTGAGCATGATTTAGATGATGATATCCTGGACCAAATTGAGGTGTTGGGTTCGAAGTCAATGACAAAGAAGATAATGACTAAATTGTTCCCATTGTATCATATTTCATTTTTCTCTATATTGTGGTATGTGAATGTGGACTTGTGCTTAATTCCTTCTATATTTAAGTATTTTGAGATTACGATCATGGAGATGAAGCTAAGAGCCAAAATATGGATTTTAGAAACACTACTGCTAATCTTTTACTCTTTATGGTTGTTGTATTACATCATACATTTACAAATTTGCAAATTGTAAAATGCGAATGAAGTTCAAAGTTCAATCCAATTGATTGTGTGTGTGTACACACACACAAACACGTATATATGATTGCTTCAGGTGTGTATAAATTCATATATACCTTTAGGATACATATACATATGTATATGTGTATCTATGTATGTGTATATATACACATGCTACATACATACATGTACATGCATATTGGTGCTTGGAGCACACATATATGCATACAAATGTGTGTGGGGCATCTCAAACCCCAAGCACCTATGTAGCTGGCCTAGACACTACATGGTACCTTCTGAAACATTGATTTGAAACATTGATCCTAAATGATTACGAGGGGACTCATCTTTTCTAACGCAATGATCTGTCTCCCTCTCCAAAAGTAGATCCCAAAAATCGCCTGAGGTAAAATGATGACTAAAAAACGATCATCATCATTATATGAGCCTTATCCGATCTATTTGAGGTCATGTATTCAGGATTCATGAAAAGATGCGGCAAAGGCACAGTTAAGGGAACCTTGTGGGTAGGGTGACGATCCCACTTCAGAACCTCAATCCCAAGGTTCCGGCAAGGGATCTTGTAAGGACCCCTTTAGGAAATTTTAGGATCTCCCTCCCAAAAAAAAGGGACCACATTCCATCCATCAGTGAAATCCAGTTCCATTTCGAAATAGATCCCCGCTCCCATCAACCATGGTCTAAGGTTTTGGACATGCATATTGATGCGTGGAGCACACATATATGCATACAAATGTCTATGGGGCATCTCAAACCCCAAGCACCTATGTAGCTGGCCTAGACACTACATGGTACCTTCTGAAACATTGATTTGAAATATTGATCCTAAATGATTACGAGGGGACTCATCTTTTCTAATGCAATGATCTGTCTCCCTCTCCAAAAGTAGATCCCAGATATCGCCTGAGGTAAAACGATGACTACGAAACGATCATCACCATTATATGAGTCTTATTTGATCTATTTGAGGTCATGTATTCAAGATTCATGAAAAGATGTGGCAAAGGCATAGTTAAAGGAACCTAGTGGGTAGGGTGACGATCCCAAGGTTCCTGCAACGGATCTTGTAAGGACCCCTTTTTGAAATTTTAGGATCTCCCTCCCAAAAAAGGGGGACCACATTCCATCCATCAGTAGAATCCAGTTCCATTTCGAAATAGATCCCTGCTCCCATCAACCATTTGGTCTAAGGTTTTGGTACATTAAAATCTTGGTTTCCATGTTTGTGGGTTCTACTTTCATTAACGGATAATACCAGGTTAGAGATTGCAATTATCCAAAGTTCCCATTATTTAGAAATCATAAGTTCCATTCCATGATGTTAAACTCCAATCCCTTTTTTTCAGTTTCAAAAAAAAAAAAACTCCAGTCCCTTTTTTGCATAGCACGAAGTTCCATTATTTTAGATTCTTAAGTTGAACAGGTATAGTCTAGAGTGACCCATTGTTTTCTTAAGTCTTGTTGTGTAAGCCATCCCTCTTAATTGTGAGAATATATATTTCCTTTAAAATCTTATATTTATGATGTCTTATTGTTTTAGAGTCTTAAATCTGATTACCGTTGCAAGACGGGAATATATGCTTTCATTTCAAGCTTTAAAAAGCTTCTTTTCCATCAGTCAGAGAGAGAGCGAGAGACAGAGTAGTTCATCTTGTCCTCTGGCCTCTTCGGAGAGCCAACCTGTGAGAAACAATGGAAGCAGAGGATACTACATTCAAAGAAGATGACTCTTGAGTGGTAGGATTCTTGGTTGCCGGGGACTCAGAGGAATGGTGCACGCCAAATTTGTGTCATGGGCTGAAGATGTAATGGTCATAAGAAAACTGACTTATAGAGTTACATAATTAATCCGTTGTTATTCACACAAAAATAAATAAATCCATTGTTAAGGGCGGGAGGCACTTGATAAGGGATCCCTGGTAATGGCACTTGCGGACCTCGGGCCAATCAGCTGAGGACCTTGATTCCTATACTTTAATAATCTCAATATTAGAACAGGAGGAACCCCGTTATATGACATACTTAAACCTCGATTCCTTAACCAAGGGAACTCGTACTAGCTCTACTTACATCCTCATTGTATTGAATAATGGAGCTTAGATTCCTGCTAGTCAAAACATTGAACCCATTGACATTAGATCTCGCTCCCATAAACCTAAGGATCTCGCTCCTTGCCTTGTTCATAGTATGGACGACGATCCTAACCCCAAGGAGCTTCCACTAGAGTGTGGTTCGGCGAATCCCGAACCAATCCTACTCCCACCTCCAACAACTATGGGAAAAGGTTTACACTGGTTTCCTACCTAACACAACCCCCCTCCTTTATCCAGGCTTGGGACCAGCCATGGCGAAGTTATGGCCAGGAAACGATATGAGGACTAAATGCTAAATAAACTATTCAACATGCAGACATTTGACTTCCCTTCCAATGTAAAGAGGGTTTCAAATACTAGTCCGAGAAAAAACAGGAGGAAAATGTGAAACGCTACAAATTTCTTAGTTGATGGCTTGATGCCAATGTTAGAAGCAGTGTCTCCGCTCCCATCTGCCACATAAAAACCACATAAGCCCCTTAATGTGTGTAGAGATTCTATCTAAGCTAAACGCTACTGTAGAACTTATTCTTTTTGGTGTGGGGCTGTGAATCCAAACTCACGTTTTGGTGCTCAACATCAAAGAAATTATTTGCACCTAAGCAAAATACAAGACAATTACCGTAACAAAACAACAAATTGAACCATAACATGCAAATATCATGGCACATAACAATCACATCAGTATCATTTTGATGAGTCATATTAGAGATATAAACCCAGAAGGATTCTATAGCGTACCCGAAATACTGATTTGAATCCAATGCCTTTTTGCCCAATATATCCAGCACCAAAGCCTTTCTTTGTCGAACTTCCAATATCACAAAGTGCTTTAATATTTTGAGCAGAAAAGCCCCGCTCGTTATTTAAAACAACAATATTAGTAGGCTGAAAAATGAAGACCAAAGTGGGATCCACATTTTCCGGATACATGTTGTCATCCGCATTCTGAACCTGAAATATTAATGCAGAGTATGAGCTTTGGGGAAAAGGAAACCAGTAAACCGACCTCAAAAATAACAAGATATGAAAGATCATAATCAGGTGAATGTCATCCATCAAAATAACAAGACATGAAAGACCTATAATCAGGTGAATGTTGTCCATCCATAAAAGTTCAAAAGACTGAACAAATAGAAATATATCCACAACAACAAACAGCCCATAAATTTTATGAAAGGAACTTAGTTCTCGGAGTTTGTACTCAAAAAAGCAATAGGCAAGTGCATTACATAATGCTCTGGCTGATATTTTAGAAGAAAAATAATATTTAATATTTAATTAATTTTAGCTTTCTATTATTTCCATTTTTAATTCATTCAACATTATTTTTGTGGGTGCTTAATTTTTCATCTAACGGCTTTTTTTTAATGTGTTAACAGTTTCCCATCTAAAGTTGTTCTAATGTTTTTTTTTTTCTTTCCCTTTTTTTGATGAGCTCAATAGTGTTACAGAAAGTCCTATTTCTATAATTATTATTTTGGTATAATTAGCATATACAAGCTGTCTAATTTTTTAGTTATTTAGTAAGTTTTCTTTCTTAATTTCCTCCTATTTGATCTCTGCAATATATAATTTTTCTTACAATAAAATTTGTATAAAACATAAGAAACTTCTAAGGAGAGATCGATAAGATTTTCTTTTAAATGAAATTTGGAAGGAAAAATCATAGTGCGGATAAATTTAAAAGTCATAACCCTATTTATTCTCCCTGATATATATACAGACAAGGTCTTCTCACAGACACCATCGATTGCAAGGAGCAATTAATAATGATTAGGGCAATTAGTATCATATTGCATAAAATCCACACTAATGACATCATTTGTGCATAATTTACTACATCAGCTAGTAATCTTCTATGTGCTACGAGTAAATAACCTTAAGATTCCAAGCATAGTCCACAGATTGGATGCTCACCAGCTCAAGCAGAAAATGTGAATCTTGGGAATATAACTCTCGCGAGAGACACTGCAATGCTCGTCCAAGTCGGGCATGCTGCTTTTCTAGTAAGCTACTATTAGCCTGATCAAGAGTTGCATCCAATCCAAATTCTTCTCGTCTAATGGCCTCAATAAACTGGGCTGCATCATGGACATCCTTGTCTTTATGCATGGAAGCAAGAGAATTATCTTTCAAATTTTCAACCCAAGTATGAGTAGAAACATTGCGTATGCAATCATGATTGGTAGAAGCATCACATTGTCCCTTTAAATGAGCAATATGAGCCTCAGGGTTCAAACTAACCTTGCCATCAGCAGGAAAGACAACTATAGAACTACTTGTGTTCACCCCTGTCGCAGTGGGAGACTCGGTATTATTTTCTTTCCAAGTATCGAAACAGGAAGAAAATATGTGGTAGTCATCAATCCATTCCAATATGCCTAGTGAAAAACCAATATCATGAAGCATCACACGTTGATCAATTTGATAATTTTCAATGCACTCATGCAAAATGGTTGCAGGGGCATTCGTAGCTGTGAACCTCAACCCAGAGAGAAGAATATCTGCAGCAGAGCTGCAAAACTCTGGAGGTAAATAAATAAGACATTCCAGAATAAACTTAGCTGCAATAACAGATCCTTCCAAGCTAGAACCAGGAGAATCAGGCGAAAGAGAATTTGCAGAATCAATATTTAATATTTTCTGTCCAATGAAAGCTTCACCTATTGTGGATGAAAGCTTCCCATTATTTGTGACCTTCAAGGAATCAATATAATTTTTCACCATGACTTGGATTCCTTGACGTGCATAGCATTTTAAAAGGGAAACAGGAGATCGATTTATCCCTCCATATAAAGCAAATACTGATAATAACTGTGCTGCTGTTCTCCGAGCAGATCCTTGAAGTACAGCTTCCAAGAAACCATCAACCGTTGCAAGATGATCAATCCGAATTAATTTTCCATCCTTTGACACAATGGAAAATAGCTCCTCACTGACTCCACTTAACAACCAATCCAATAAGGGACCAAGTGTAGGTGCGAATACAAGGTCCCAATGAGACCATGCCTGAAGATCTGATAGTATCGGTGCCTTTAGTAAGCACTTGATGGCATCATTTCCAGTCACTACACCCAAAGAACCTGTGGTTTGGCCCGATTCAGTTAGACTCCCAGCACTTTCAGGCAACGGGCCCCCATTAAGCAGCAAAGGATCCCCATTATACCTAGGCCTAAGCAATGTGACAGAGTATAAAACACGCCTGGATGAAGAACAAGTGTTATGTTTCCATATAAAATCATCTTCCAGGTCTGTCCCAGCTACTTCAAAGCTGACCAAAGGAAACTGTCTCTGGAGTAGGGTAACAATTTGATCCTTGGTCACTGTACTGGCATTCCCCAACTCGAATTGAGCTTGTAACAGTAGCTCTCGAACCTGACTATGGAACATAAAAACTGTAATGGGGAACTTACCAACTGTTTCCGCTGCCAAATCTCGAGAGAGTTCAAAAGGAAGCAAGGAGTGATGTTTATATAAGAACTCAAAAAAGCTCCCATACCCCAAACAACCAAAACTCTCAACTGAAAACTGCTCAGCCAACCATTTCTCACAATCTAGAAACTTCTTCAATGATTCGAATGGCCTTTCCAGGGACAGCTTTTTTTCTCCAACCATAGCACAACCACTCTTGTAAAATTCAGAAACTTTTTCGATGATATCATTAACATCGAGCCCTGCAGAATGATGTAAAAAAGGGATACATAAAAATAAGAAAGTATTAGCATGTGTTGGGTGAAAAGAAATGCATAGCAGAGAAAGTTTCAAGATAAAACCTTAAGAACATCACAATGTCAAAATATCGAGTGAGAGAATTAAAAGATTATAAAAGTGCAGTACCCAAAAAACAATGCCATACAAAACGTTTTGCACAAGACATAGAAAGACAGGTTATAGTTCAAAAAGCAGAGGCAACATAGATAGTACAATTTTTCCGATAACTAACAAATATGACCTAGTAGCTTATAGTCAATAATTCTTACATAATCACCATCAACACAAATGTCAGGAAGAGATGATTTGCAACAAGATTTGTTAAGTAAGGTTGCATTAGGGAACAGTTGCCAAGGCATTTCCTCATATAAGGAACAGTTCCCAATGCGTTTTCCTCACTATATGACAAATTCCATGACAGACAAGATCCCCCTGTTTGCCAGCTACTTATACAATAGCTAGGGTTAGTAAAACACTACTCCTAGCCCTTATTCTACATGCAAATGAAAAGACATGAGGCTTCATTTTCTTCCATTGCATTTATTAGTGCCATGCAACACCCATCATGATGAATTATTTTGCCAGGCCATGCTCCAAACACCAGACTAGATACTAAGTAATCAAATGTTCATATAAATGAAAAGTAAGTTCATATAATGAAATGTAACGTGAAGTTTGTGTTCCACATGTGCTTCCCCAAGTTAGCCATCATTCATAAGCAGAAAAATTGAAATAGTGGCACAAGGGAAGGTGCAGCACCACCAACAAGCTATGAATTTCTTTATATGTATTGGTCACATTGGTATATGTCAGCTCTCAAACATGTTTTTAGAATAATGCACACAAACACATAAAATAAACAGGTCGCAGCATCACATTAGAAAACCAAGAAATAATAAAAAGAACAAAGAAAGGAATCCAGTCCACCTATTAACGTTTCTGTGACAGTTCAAGTCCAACAGTTTATAAAGAAAACCCGGAGTTAAAACAACACTGCAAATAGAAACAAAGCCTGAAACAAGAAGAAAAAGGAACAGAAGAAAGTCCATGTGCCTGACCTCATTTTTAAGCATCCACACCGCACCAAAACCAACCTATAGCAACCCTACAATCAGCTTCTCATTTGCTAAATGCAAAGAATCCAAGCCAAGACTACATCAGCACACCTCACTGCCGGATGGCTAGCATTCCAAATCAATTTGCCCAATGCAAACAAATGAGAAGCAAATCCAAACATAAAAACCTTGCTAAGCAACTCCATATAAAGACATAAGACAACTAATACAAGAAAATTGAGAAAATAGACCAAAAACGGTTCAATAACCTTCAAAACAGACCAGATTTGAGTGGATTTGGCTTTCCTTGCAAAAACTAAAGAACCCAAAACCCTAGATAAGGCTTGTTGGCACTATTTACAGATTGTTTTTACAGTTCACACCCCAAAAAGTGTCAGAATTTTATTACATAATAATAAAAAAAGACGAAAACTATCCCCACATAAGTTAAAGTATTATAAAAGTCCCCCATAAGTCCCTTCACTTAAATTAAAACATAAAATTTGTATGATAAACAAGTAACTCCATAAGTATTCTCACCACTTCTCTAAACATCTTCTAAAATCCTAAAAAATATAAAAAATCCTAGAATCCCTCAAAGAACTTAAAACCCCTAAGAAATAACCCTAGAAATATTCAAAAATACATCCTTAAAAATTAATAAGGAAAATTCAAATATAAGACACATCTTGTCTTGCATCATTCTGCCCTGGTTGGAGAAAACCCGTCCTCAAGTTTTGAAATAAGCTAAAATGAATTTTGCGTTAGTCTTGCAACCTCCTTCAACCCAAATACTAAAAAGGACTTGTGAGTTGCTGGACTAATCAAAACACAATGGTTGTGCATTGAAACTCTTTGCAATCAGTTGATATACCCACAAACACTTTAGAGAACCCCTCGAGGAAAGGCTCATTACATGTCGATGGAATAATTGTGATATGTACATCTGGTTCAGTCACATGAACCAGCTGAAATTACATCAATACAGCCAATAAACCTTGCTCAAATTGCCTTAGTTCAGCCTTGGAACAGACCAAGGGAGCATCTTCAAGATGATCTATCCAACCCATAGTTCACTAATCAAATCAACAACTTCCTCTTCCAAAACCTCTTCATCTTGACCATTGTCCCCTTCCTTGTTTTCACTTGCTTCTTGATCAAAAATTGGATCACAACCTTCTTCACCTAAACACTCATCAAAGACCAGTGGAGAGTCCCAACCAATGCCTTGCTGATTTTGGAAGCCAACTGATGAGAAATTCTTCGGGTTTAACCAAACTGCCTCGTTTACTACTCAGGATGTCATCACGTTGTGCCGAAGCACTAATGCCTCCCAATGATCACTATAGGTCACTTCCGGGTCCCCTCTTCAACAACTGGCTCATCATAGATGGGACCAGGGCATCTTGCTGGTTGGTCATTCCAGCAGTGCGAGATGTCAAACCAGCACCCATCAGACAGCCTTTTCCTTCAAAATCACCACCACGGGCTACTGCCATATTCCCCCCATCACCCGCACCCGCACCCAACCTGCTCGAGGTACGTTTCTGCTGAATTTCAACCCTCTTTGCAAGGTTATAGACCTCATCAAAGGTCTAATACTATTGCAAAACAACCACATCTTGAATCGATTGGCATTGACCATTCACATACCTGGCAATGGACTGCTCCTTCAGCTCAATCACATCACTATGGGCACTCAAAATGTGAAACTCAACTGTGTATTCATCCACAGATCTATCTCCTCGCGCAAATCTTTTGATACAAAGACTGTAAATACTTTTCAGGGAGATATTTTTCCTTCATCTTCTCCCACAACACACACTTAGTTTTCCACTTTTTTTCTCGCCTTGCTTGCAATTGTTCCCACCATTCGGATGCACTATTATTCAACTTACTGGCAATAATTTTCACCTTTTCATTCTCTAGCACATCCTTGTAATCAAAGACCCTCTCTACAGTGTTTAACCAGTTCATAGAGTTGCCGAGTTGCGACTTTCCTTCAAAATCAGGAATATCTTCTTTTTTTTGATAAAAAGAAATCAGGAATATGTACTTTTAGATGTATGGATTTTGAGTGCCGCACATATCTCTGATCATATTCGTCTTCCTTGATTCACCATGCAGAGCACGATAGTGAAAAGGTCGCACTCAACATCATCTTGGACAGACAAAACTTCATCTCACCCACAATCAATTCTTGCAAGCCGCCTCGTAAGTTCTTGAACTTGTCGTCTCAGATCCTTTATCACCTGATCCCACTTATGACGAGGTGGATCCATATGAATGCCCCTGCCTCGAACTCTTTTTGTTGTTATAGGTTCACTGAAATTAAAAACCCTAGACAAAGAACCAACAAAGTTTAGCTGAAACCAGTAAGTTCTAGGCTAATTTGGAAAAACTTGGCCTAAAATAAGCAAACCCTAAACTTGTTGTAGTTTCCTAGCTTTCTTATTAAAGAAAGCCTTGCTCTACTACCAATTTGGTGCAAGAAAATTGGGAAAATAGACCACAAACAATTCAATAACCTTCAAAACAGGTCGGAATTGAGTTGGTTTGGCTTTCTATGCACAAAACAATACCCCAAAACCTTAGATAGGACTTGTTGGCACTATTCAAAGTCTGTTTTTATCGTTCAAGCCCCAAAGAGTGTTAAAAACCCTAACACCCCAAGCCCTTTTGTTAAATCATAATAAGAAAAGATTAAAAATAGCCCCACATAAGTTAAACTATTATAAAAATCCCCCCATAAGTCCATTTAAATTCATCATCATCATTATCAGAGCCTTTTCCCACCTAATTGGGATTAGCTACACAAAACCTAGTCTACCATTCTGCTTTATTAAGGGCCATACCCTCAGTGAGGCCACAAGTCCCCATCTCTTTTGTCACTACTTCCAACCATATACTTTTGGGTCCACCGCTTGCCCTTTTTTAGCCTTCCACTTGAACTAACGTGCACCTCCTAACATGTGTCGTACTGGGTCTGCGCCTCCCATGGCAAGCCCACCTAAGTCTACTTTCTCTCATCTTATCGCCTAGTGGTGCCACACCTAAATTCTCTCGAATGTATTCATTACGAATTCCATCCATTCTTGTCTTGCCACTCATCCATCTCAACATCCTCATCTTATCTACAATCATTCTATGGGTATATTGTTTCTTGACAACCCAACATTCCACCCCATAAAGCAAAGCTGGTCTCACGGTTCTTCTATAAAACTTGCCCTCCGCTTAAATGAATGCAGAGATCACATAAAACTCCGGCTGCATTGTTGGCATTATTCAAAGTCTGTTTTTATCGTTCATGCCCCAAAAAGTGTTAGTAACCCTAACACCCCAGGCCCTTTTGTTAAATCATAATAAGAAAAGATTAAAACTAGCCCCACATAAGTTAAACCATTATAAAAATCCCCCATAAGTTTACTTAAATTCATCATCATCATTATCAGAACCTTTTCCCACCTAATTGGGATTAGCTACACAAAACCTAGTCCGCCATTCTGCTTTATTAAGGGCAATACCCTCAGTGAGGCCACAAGTCCCCATCTCTTTTGTCACTACTTTCAACAATGTACTTTTGGGTCCACCACTTGCCCTTTTTGAGCCTTCCACTTGAACTAACGTGTACCTCCTAACAGGTGTTGTACTAGGTCTACGCCTCCCATGGCAAGCCCCCCTAAGTCTACTTTCTCTCATCTTATCGCCTATTGGTGCCACACTTAAATTCTCTCGAATGTATTCATTACGAATTCTGTCCATTCTTGTCTTGCCACTCATCCATCTCAACATCCTCATCTTAGCTACAAACATTCTGTGGGTATGTTGTTTATTGACAGCCCAACATTCCACCCCATAAAGCAAAGCTGGTCTCACAGTTCTTCTATAGAACTTGCCCTTCCGTTTAAATGAATGTAGAAATCACATAAAACTCCTGCACATCTACACTTCACCCACCCTGCTCTAATTCTGTGAGCAACATCTTCCTCAATCTCTCTATTTTTCTGGATTATCGACCCAAGATATCGAAAGTGTGCTCTTTTTCGTATTTTTTGGCCATCAATTTTAACTATTTCCTCATCTCTACTCCTATTATTACCAAACTTGTATTTCATATACTCTGCCTTAGTCTAGCTAATTTTAAAACCTTTAAATTCTAGAGCATTCCTCAAAAGTTCAAACTTTGTGTTGGCGTTGTTTCGGGTCTCATGTATCAAAACTATGTCGTCCGCAAACAACATGCATCACAGTACCTCATCTCATAGGTGCCTAGTTAAGTCGTTCATAGTTAATACAAAGATGTCTAAGCTCCCCTGATATAAACCTATTGTCACTGAAAACTCACTATTCTCTCCACTAGTTGTTTGCACACTAGTTAGCGGCTCCCTCGTACATACTAGTTAGCGCTATCTCACCAAGTCGATGTAGTATTTGGAGACTCCTTTCTTTTCCAACACCCACCAAATCAAATATCGAGCTACTCTATCATAAGTATTCTCTAGATCAATAAAGACCATGTGGTGTTATTTTACCTCTGCCCTCAACTTCTCAATCAGTTGCCTAAGTAGGAAAATAGCCTCAATTGTTGGCCTCCCTGGCATAAAACCGAATTGGTTTTCTGATACACTCGTATCTTGCTTTATTCGTTTCTCAATCACTCTCTCCCACAACTTCATGGTGTGGCTATAAGTTTGATTCTTCAATAGTTCACACAATTTTGTATGCCTCCTTTGTTCTTATAAATAGTTACCACAGTACTTTTCTTCCATTCATCTGACATTTTCTTCATTCTCAACACCTTGTTGAACAACCTAATCAACCAGCCAATGCCAATCTCCCCCATGCACATCCAAACGTAAAATAAAATTCATAATGACACATTACCCCTAATAAAACAAGTAACTCCATAAGTATTCTAAACATTTTCTAAAATCCTAAAAAATATAAGCAATCCTAGAATCCCTAAAAGAACTCATAACCCCTAAGAAATAACCCTAGAAAATTTCAAAAGTACATCCTTAATATTTAATAAGAACAATTTTGAAAATAAAATGCATCTTGTCTTGCATCAACACCAATGTTAGGTCTCTGCATCCCTCAAATGAACAGCAGAAGAGGTAGCGAGTAAGTTTTTCTTTTCTTTTTTTCATTTATATGACTAACAAGCAGTGGACAAGTTGATTATTCCATTCCTCCAATTATAGATAAGTAACCAGAGAATGATTTAGAAGAATGGGATTCTCAAAGTTGAAGTATCCCAATTATTGCCTTTCTTTTTGAGACTTAGTTGCAATCTCTCTTATTAATAAATTAGGGTTCAAACTAGCATCTCAGGGAATCACAAGGCGAAGGGGTTGAAAGTCAACAAAATTGTAATTGAATGCACAAACACACGCGTGCGCACACACAAAAAGAAATTTTCATATTCTACCACGTTCAGTATAGAAAAATCTTTATGCTTTCTAGTTCTTTTCTTCAACGTTTGTTTTCTAAATCAAAATAAGATGATTGATCCAATTTAAAATCTCAGCTTCCCACACATACACAAAAACGTATAAAGAAATTTTCATATCTTACCTCATTCAATCGGGGATAATCTTTATGTTTTCAAGTTCCTTTCAAGGACTCCAACATTTGTTTTCTAAATCACAACACAATGATTAATCCAATTTAACACATACACAAAAACATACAAAGAAATTTTCATATCTCTAAATCAGAACACGATGATTAATCCAATTTAAAATCTTAAGTTTCACGCCCTTAGATTGTACTTCCAAAGGAAATAAAAAGTAACTAGAGGAGGATTCTAGAGCTCAATCCCTTAGCCATGACATCCACCCTCCTTTTCCCACGGAGGACCCACTTGGCCCCAAGCGACCCCATGTCTCAACACCACAATCCTCTTCCCCCATCCTTCTCCCCAACTTGGCAGCCATTTCATTTAGAGCAATCATCGCCCTGTTAGAGGGCGTTGAGCTCCAGAATCCTCCTCTAGTTTTGGTATGCATGCCTCGCCACCAAAGGAAGGGCCCTACCTTTCCTTCAGATGAGGCAACATGCTCCAGTCATCCTTCCCCAGCAAAAGATAGCCCTTTGCTTCTCAAGCTACATCAATTAATCACCGAGCCATCTCCACTATCACATGACTTGGAACAATCAAGCTCTTTGGTTCCAGTTCAAGCCGATGCAAGAGCATCTTCTCTTAACCTCTCATCATCTACAAACACTGCTTCCTCCCACCCAGAGAAAGCTCTCCATGTCTCTTCTCCAGCGCTAACCTCTTCTTCCACAGAGCCTCGTAGACAGAAGCAATGCCTAGTTCTCCCCTCTAGCTACTGTTTCTCTCAACTGCCACGTATTGTTCACCCTCCTCCTCTAGCTCTTCCACAGCTCAGTCCTCTTTAATGTCAATATATCCACTTCTCAAGTTCCTAGCTTCCACGCCATCTCCTTCCTCTAAACCGCTTGAACCAATTTTCGCCTTTTCAGAACCTCTTTCTCCCTAGTGCTCCCATACTATTCTCTTTGGAACTACCCCATCCCTCTCCCCCTAGAGATGAGATTGGCACTCAAGGCATACCAATCTTCTGGAGGTATTCTAACCCCTCTACTACTCCTCGCCCTCCCTCCCCCAAAAAATAATAATAATAATACAATATTTTTGCACAACTCTCCCACATTCCCCTTCTCAAACACATCAACACATTCCTTGCATCCATCCTGTCCAGACCCAGCAGTCTGAGCCACAGCAGCACAGTTTTTAATGTCTACCCAGCCTAGCTTGCCACAGTCATAGCCAAGTTTAACCTATGATGCAGGCTGAAGCTCCACAAGAATTCTGGATGAGGAAGAGGTCCACTCAGACATTCAAACTTCCTATTCCTGCTTTACCCAAGGAAATAGCTAGGATCGGCAGAGGTGAACATATCATGGACACAATGCCTCAAGACATGGGATTAGTCGATGATGGTGTAATCTCTGACCTCATCATGGTACACAGGAAGCAGGCAACACTGGCCCAGGTGAAGAATAATCCTAGAGGACGCAAGGGAACAAGGGAATCAATCAACCTCGTCAGTGATATTACAACCCGGCCTCTTCCTCCATCTCTTCCTCCAGACTCACCACCCAACAATACCTTCCTCCAGACTCACCACCCAACAATACCTTCCTCCAAACCCTTCACGAAGAAGAAACATGAGGAATATCCCCCAACTGCTCAAAATAAAGATCTTAGTTTGGAACATTAGAGGTTTAGGTAGCCACCTTATGAAATATGCAATGAGGGCTTTGATCCAGTCCAAAGCAGTTGCCATCGAATGTTAGGGAAATTTGCGGCAGGAGACCTTGTCAATGGGAGGCCAAAGAGGCATTGGGAGCATCCCAATACATCAGGGTTGTTGGGACCCTACTCTTCATCAACCATCCTCCCCTTTGGTAGGCCTTTTCTCAGTCAACCTAGTTTTCACTACAACCTCCAATGGCCTCATGTGGAAGGCCTCTTTGTTTATGGCCCACACTCCATGATCCCGAGACGAGACGTCTGGGCTGGAACTTCAACCAGAATCCCCCAACCACTCGATCCCTTGGGTTGTAGGAGGAGATTTTATGTGATAAGGTGAACCCACGAGAGAAATAGAAGATGGAATTATACTCCATGCGTGAGAGCTCTATGATTCCATTTAAAGTAACGCTCTTCTCAATATTCCTCAAGTGGGTAGTTCTTAAACTTGGTCTAATCACACGGCATAACCACTCATAACTGAACTTGATTCCTTCCCATTATCAAATGCATGGCAATCTACACATCAGATCACAAGCCTATCATCCAAGATACTAACCTGCTTCTAAGACCCAACAAACCTTTTACTTCGAGCTCCAATGGATGGAGGAACTAGATTTTGCACAAAACTTTCGCCAATGGTGGTCTTGTTTCAAAGTCGTTAATTGGGAAAATTTATGTCTCGCAAAAAAAGTTGCAACTCTATAAATCCTCTCTTAAAACTCTAGAGAAAGTCTCGCCCTGAAACCCCAAACCTTCTATTCTTTCTCTCAATTTCAAAAATTTTTGAATTGGATACCCCAAATGTTGGGATTTTATGGCCATTTAAAGGCCTTATGAGAGCATGTAACCAATTTTTACTATCATAGAACAATGAACCCCAGTGGGAGTATGGCCCTAGAGGGACCGAAGTTGGCAATATTGATGTCGAGATTCAAACTAGGCATAGCAAGCTAAGCCAGTTAAGTTTTAAAATCCTAAAAATACCTGGGCATAGAGCACAACCGAGAAGGCTAGCAGGGCCCAGGGTCCTTTGCCAAGGGACTGTGTGACCCTCGTGTGTGATTAGTAGGTTTGAAGGGATAAGGGCCAAATCCTCATCATACCAACACACGACATATACACATGATAGCCGTATCGGGAAGCAAAGCACCATTGAGGGTGTTGTGTGTACATGTGCAAGAGATAAACCCCATGCACCAAATTGCGATGGTGTGCACAAGTCTGTGTGACCTAGGCTTGTCCCTAAGGGGGAACATGTAATCCATATAAGAGGATTGTGTCCCCTCACCTATTGGCTAACTTTGGTAGCCCAATCATGAACTCCTGTAATGGACTGTGAGTCATGGGAACAACTGGGTCAATTTGAAAAAAGGTGTGGTTCATGGTCTCTAGTAGAAGATGGAGTGCTTCAGTATTTTCGCATTTTCCTTGACATAATTAGATCGGAATCCCATCAGATTAATTTAGAAATAACTAATTTGACAATAAATGATTATTAGATTGATAAAATAAATTTTTAGAAGTCGCTGGATATTTTATTTTCTCAAAACAGATTTATAAATAGGATAAATTGTATTTTCAAAATTTTAATTATTCAAAGAGAAAATAAAATATTAAACGCTTTCTTAAAATCATGCTATCAATTTTAAAATAACTAAGACACATGGGGGCTCATTATTCTTCATGGGCCCCACCAAATTATGACATGTGGGGAGGTGCGTAGGGCCCACTAGAGGTCCCGTGGGTGGCATGCCCCACATAGTGCATCTCTTTCCTATTGTGTTGAGGCATGCAAGATGCCATTCCACTTGATTGAATTGAAATGTGAAATAAAATACTAATTGTCTTTTCAAAGAGGTATGTGTAAGATATTGAAGAAAATAAAAAGGAAGAATATTGAATTTTCTCTACACCAAATATTTGATGGGACTAGAGAAAAGAAGCTGAATGATAAAGTTCTAACACCTTCCATTAGATCATGATAGCTGATTTATGGATTGAAGGCTAAGATCTCTCACCTCACACGTCTCCCAAGATCAATAGTCTAAATCTAATCTCCACAAGGCTGGCTATCCCAAAAACCCTAACCCTAACCCTAATCATGAGTCTACATAATGTCTCATCTGGGGGTCCCATTCTCTACACCTAAAACTTACATCTCTCTCTCCCCCCTCTAAAAGCCCCATGCCACTCTCACTCTCTCATCTCTTTCAACTCTCTAGCCTCTCTATAAGACTTAGAAAAAATATTGAGAAAGAAAGAAAGAAAAAAAAGTGGGCCACACTCCATTCATAGAGCTTGGAGGGGCACGCCCCATACACATACTTTGAGCCCTAGTATTTGTTCCACATTGCTCTCTCCATTGAAGGTTTTTAGCGAAGGATTCCCACAGTAGTAAGATATGAGAAAGACCTTGATCTCGTGTGCTATCGGAGGCGGAGACCCTAGTGGGGTATCAAGTCCAATTGAGGTAATCTTTTGGAACTTTAATCTTTGTTTATGCAATTTGAGTTTCTTGTTCCCAAGTCAATGTTATGTAATCTTTATTCTTGAAATAAAAGAGTTGTATTAAGTGGCAGCAAGTGAGAATCCATTTTGTGTTTCTTCCTTATTTATTTTGAGTTTATTTTGTATTATTTGGACTCTATAAGTGTCCTAGCAGGTAGAGAAAAAGAAAATTTTAAACTACATATAACGTGCTCCTTCACCCTGTCCAACTTTCACAGAAGGGATCCAAGCCTTTGTCTGAATCTAAGTGTCTCAAAGATTCAAGGCCCAAACCCATCTATCAATAGCTCTGAAACAGGAAGAGATCTATTGGTACTAGAGGTCTAAAGCCAACTAGCTTAAACACGAAGATAGAAAACTACATCCTTTTTTTACAAATCTGCAGCCTCCAGAAGAAGGAACAATGCCAAAACCCAAATCTCAATTGGCATGAGGATCCTTAACAATCCTCAACATGTCAACAGGATCATCATTTGTTCCTTTCAAAATATTTTCTCATATCCTCAAGGCCCAAAACCTAAGATGGCCGACATCTCCTTCAATACTCTATCATAGCTTTTTTAGCTGCCTCCTTAGAGTATACCTTCCTAGAGAGCAAAATAAAATAGGCCATATCATAATTTACCCAAGACAAGGCCCCGAGACCAGATAGATTCCCTATAATCATTTTAAACCATTCCTGGGACTTCTTAGCCTCGGATCTTTTGACCTTCTTTCATGAAATTTACTATATAGGATGACTTCACAAAGACTTGAATTCCACCTTCCTCGCTCTCATCCCTAAACTAGGAGATGGGGCAACGATGGGAGATATCTAACCAATTAGCCTTCTGAATTCATCCTACAAGATCCACAAAAAGTGCTAGCCACCAGACTTAAAGTCTTCAATAGGCAAGGTTATCTCCAAGTCTCAATCGGCTTTCATGGCAGACAGACAAATTCTGGCACACGAGGCTATCCAATCCAAACACCTCATTGTTGGAGGGTATTTTTTGACACTTATATCCCCGATACGAATAAGGAGAGAGCAATTTGTGACCTAGGTCCACAGGTACCAAAATACCTATGGACTACGGAAGCCTAGGTGAATAAGCCATGATCCAAAGTAAAATTTTCGACTGTCTCTGAATGGCCTCAGAATGCTAAAAAACGTGGCTAAGGGTCTCCTAAGAACACCTGCTAAGTTTCATCGCGATCGGTCGAGTTTAAAGCAGTGCATATGCAAAAAACGTTTCCGAAATTCGGCCTCTAGCACGTTGAAAATGGACCTTACAAACTATGACCCTATCACCGGAGCATCAAACGATCATGGGACCACCGCCATTGGATCCGGAACGTTCGAAAACCCCTAGGGACCAAGTTTCAGCTTGATCGGACGTTTTTGGACCAAGTTATGGCCAAATTACCCAAAACGGGTAGGTCACGCACTATTCCGGTGCACCCTCGTATCTTTGGACACTTAGGTTTTTGATTTCGGGCCCAACTTTGGACACTCGTATCTTTTTCGTCCTGGGTCGGAATGAGCCCAAATTTGAGAGCATGTTCGTCTCGTCGACCCGATCGATTTGATATATGGCATGCCCCCATGGCGCAGCACCAAGGCATGTGGGGAATTAGGAATTAGAAGGCTGACATAAAACAACTAGGCCATATTAGGCAAGTGGTGGTAGAGGTTTGCTACCAACAAATCCCAACTATGGAGAGAAGTCAAAGCACAGAAATATGATAAAAAAGAAGATGGTTGGATCCCAAAATACCCCCTCATAGATCTTCCAGAGCTTGGACCGTTATGGCTAAGTGTAGCCAAGGTTTAAGAGGTTCAATAGGATTCCTAGTTCACAATGGTGACAGAATCAAGTTTTGAAAACACCGACGGATGGGAGATGTCGACTTAGGGAGCAAATGGCCTCAGCTCCCGGCCATTGCGACTGCCTGCATAGAGGACTTAGTAGAATTAACGGCTGAAGAATTGCTCTGATGCCCTGCGTTTAGACAGCTTCTGACGGACCTGAAAGCAAAACACTTTAGCAATTGCTTCTCTTTCTGCTACCCATCTTTGGGTCTCTTGAAGGTAGGTATCAGCTAGTGTTGTCCTCTACCCCATTCCGCGTCTTCACGGTGAGTTCATTCTCCAACATTCTCCAGTAAGCCTCTTCTCAAGCTTTACTCTTCTGGTGCCGCACAAGATCCAAGCCTCTCATGAACCCCGAGCCCACGGAGGGGTGTTAAGCGATAACCAACTCAAAGGAGAGGCTTACACCTCCTAAGCCACTGCTGCATGTGCCTCCAAGAGGAAGAAAATATCAACCACATTTTCCTCTACTGTGAAATTGATAGGGGTCTATAGTCCTCCCTTCTTCTTAATCATTCGGACTCCATTGGATCACCCCATAGTTTATAAGGAAATTGTAGATGTCCCCTCCTTTCACGACACTCGATCACCTTCTGTGGTCTGCCTTGATACTCGTCTTGCTTGGGTGAGCCATGGAAGGAGAGGAATGCTAGGACCTTGCGACAACTGCCCCAAGCCATCTTTGAGTTTATTGCCGACACCATCTCACAGGCAAAGTGCATCCCACACCTCAAAAGTCTAAGTGCAGAGGACCTTAGAAGAAATCAGCACAACATAGTACAATTGGCCCCCAGACCTCTCAGACCAAGCCCCCTTTGAAACCCTCTGCCCCAAGGTAGCTTCATGCTAACTGTAGATGGGTGCTCTCTTGATAACCCAAGCCCCTCAGCGTACGAAGACAGTTTGGCCAACCCTGAGGGGGAAATCTTCTGCTTCTCTGGGTTCGTAGGAATAAATAGATTCCATTACAGCCAAATCCACTGCCATTCTTGAGGGTCTCAAGCAAGCCACTCCTTTTGTTGTTGGGGTGGGACCTCTAGTAGTGGAAGGGGACGCTAGGAATTTCATTACTTAGGCTGCTAGGCGGGGCCAACCTCCATGGAGACTTGCTTATGTTTTCAACCATATTTTTATGATTTGCAGGAACCTCCGGGGGACTTTTCGCAAAATCCTGAGAGCGGCCAACCATCGCACTGATCAGTTGGCTAAGGTAGGTGCTTGGGGTGGCTCAATGATAGGCCGGACGTCAATGGCCTTCCCTCCACCCCATGAAGTACTGTCGACCAACCCAGGGTGTCCAACTGCTCTCTCTACCTTTCCTCTTCTCTCTCTCTTCATCTTTGTCTTCCTTCCTCTACCTCCATTCCTCGCCCCCACTCTTCTAGGTTTATCTCTTGTAGTCTATGTTCTTAGGACTATCCTTGTCTATTCTTTTGGTAACCAAGCTCCCCTCGAGAGTGGCCCGCAGCCTACTTTTGTACAGAGTGGAGATTTTCGGTTTTCTTTCCTGCGCTGTGGTTTGCCATAAACTACCTTTCCTTCTTTCTCTCTACTCTCTTTTCTCTAATTTTATTTTTCTGCCCATGCTTTCCTAAGCACTCCTTTGTGAACCGCCAGCAAAGGCCGTGTGGGTTTTTGTAACTTTGTAATATAATAATACAATACAGTCAAATCTTCTCCAAAACAAAAACAAAAAATGGAGGCAAGAGACTGTAAGGGAAAAGGGGATGGAAAGGCGAAATTGCCTTCCTCGAAGTACGCACCGGAAAATCAAATGAAGAAAGCGATATCGAATTCTCCAAAAAGAAATCAATATCATTAATGGCCCAAGCTCTAGCAAAAGAAAATAACTAAAACTTAATTAAAAAAGAAATAAATTATACTTATGCTTACAAAATAATTTTCATAATAACGATGGCTTACCATTACCCAAATTAGAAGAGCAGTTCTTGCCCAAGATTGGAACCTTTTTTGAGGGCCCCACATGTATTACTTCTGCAACCTGAGCAGAGTTTGGTTTCATAAACTGATCATCCATGTCTTGAAAGGCCCCATAAAGGCTATCCCACATTCCAGATTTAATGGAAATCACCTGGAACACAAGCGTAGAAGACAGAGATATATTGTACATGTAAGCTAGTGATAAGAAGGTGCAAAGTCCCAATATGCCCCATATCTAATATCCTAATCCCACATTTCAACAACATGCAATTATAATGTTAAGCAGGAAGACTATCCACACAAAGAAGCTCCCTAGAACAAAAGGACATCTTAAATAATAGAAATCATGGTTCAACCATCCATCATCAAATTCGATATATTAGCCAGGGCCAAGCCCCTTGTGAGATGTTAAGGATAAGAACAGAAGGACAAATCTGGCAGTACAGTCCAATATAAGAATATTTTTAGAAACATATCAACCTATATATCATGGCACAGATAAGTCGCGATTCAATTTTTGAAAAGAAAAAGATTTAATATCCGTAACAAATGCCATTATACCGGTTCTTTTTAAAAATAATGCCAGATATATCCACCATAAATCCGTTATCTAAAAAAATTAAAAATGAGTAAAATATCACACAAACTTGTGCCCCCTTATTTACATCCATTATTTACTAATAATGCACATTATGTATTATTATTATATTTTCCACATTATGTATCCAATATATCTGGCAATGTCAATATATATCAGTTCAGACCCCTACCCCATATGGGTATCTGTACTGGTATTTGAAACTTGATTCAAACATATGAGGCTGCAATGAATTGAACCACAGAATCACAGATCCCACAACCAAAACCATAGTTGCCACTTGCCCAAAGAACAAATGCTGGGAACAATTTGAGAAAGGGGTTCTGAATACAAAATTCAAATAAGTCCTTGGTTGAAGAAAATGGAAAACGTGATGAAAAAGCTGCATGAGGAAAACAATGAGAAAGAAGTGGAGAAAAATATGAGAAGAACATCGCAAACATACCATCTAAAAGCACTTGGGAAATCACGAGAAGAGTATGAAAATAAAAAGAATTATAATTCAACAATGGGTAAATGCAGGGGGAAAATGTAGGAGAAACGAAAGCAGTGTATCCCCAACCAAACAAGGAAACAGAACAACGATAATTTCTAGAGCACGTTTAAGCAAACGGGCATGCTATTGAGAATCAAAAGCTCCCAGCAAGTATGGTCCAAGATAAAAGTACGAGGCCGCTACCACCATGCTTTCTTATAAAAACTCAGCAAGAAACAAAACCATTCACAAAAAAATGGAGTTAGAAAAACTACGAATCATTGCACGCAGGGAAGATAATCATGCAACTTACAGCGATGTTGAGTAAACCAAGAAAAGGGTTGGATGAAAAGATCTGCAATAACAACTTCATCAGCTTTTTAGAGTTCACCAAATCTTTATAGGAAAGCATCATCCTTTCGAAAACCTAGATATTCAAACAGCGATCGCCATGTTAATTTCATAATTGCAAGATACAAAAGGACAGAATGAGCCTGGTACAAATAAAAGGAGTTAATCAATACAAGCAAAAAAAACATTTGACAGTAAAAACCCTTATTATAAACATATAAAATGAAAAGCCATGCATGCTAATTATTAGCAAATCAAGGCAGTACAGCAAAAGAAGGGGTACAAAAGTTATTATGATACCACCTACATCTCATTTTACAATCAGAATCCAATATAACTAGTGAAATATGAAGCATTATGTCATTTAAAAAGTACAGAAAATAAGAGAACTAAACAAGATCCTGGACACAGAAAAAACATTCTTTAAAATTTAACCATTCACTGACAGAAGAGACAGAAAAGAACACATGGTGTCACACAAACAGACCACAGATTAAGTAATTATGAGAAGGAAAGCACACAAGCATGCAAAACTAGAGATAAGATAAATAGAGGGGTAGTGGAGGAGACTTAGAAGGTGAAAATTAAAACCTAATAATGATAAACAAAAAGAAGATCGTAACAGATCACAGTAATGGCTGGATCCAGTAATCTATATCAACAGAAAAACATCTGACTTGTCTCCATCCTATACGCCTCAAAACTAAAAATGCATGACGGCACACAACATTTCTGAAGAGTCACCTTTCAATATAATCAAATAGAGCAAGACCTTCCAAGACTTAAACATTTGACAAATGTTGCCCATGCTAACCCACCCATTGATTATGCTTCCAATAAATGCTCAATTAGTGAATGTACACGTGTATCTAGTCACCTCTGTAGCACTTACCCAAGAGCATTAATTTTAACAAATGCCCAATAAGCTACAGGTGCCCAACCAGAAACTTGTAAATAACATTAATAAACTCCTAAAAATAAGAGATTTTGCTAAATAGTCTCATATTTGATTAGACTGTATAGGGGTAGTACAGGGACCTATTATTTCGACATGTGATTCCCATCAAGGAATAAAATCAATATTAGCTCAAAAAAAAACAGATAGCCTGCCATGATTCTTTATTCAGCATTTTCATCATTGCTTTCTTTTGCGAAGAAGCCATTCTTAACCTTTCCGAATTTGATGAAATCTGAAAGCTCTAGTGGAATTATGACACATAAAAGAAGGGGAAAATGGGTCTGACCCATAAATACTACAATTTTTGCAGAACAAAGTTTCAAAAATGAAAGAAAAAAGAATAAAATGAGGAAGAAATAGAACTCTGGTGCATGTCAGACACAAATATCTCAAAAAGAATGTAACAGACCTCAGTTACAGAGTGCTCCTGACAAGTCTCCTTCCAAAAAGAAACGAACGCTTCAAGAGATTTTCTTGGAAGCTCAAAACTACATATTTCCACCTGAAATTTGCCTCTTGATGATCTATAGAAATGGGAAACAGTATCCACAGTGTGTTGATCTCTCTCTGTTTCTTTGGAATCTACATGTAGTGCTTCATATTGGGCATGTTTTGGATCACCAAAACCCTTCTCATTGTTCTCAGTCTTCAAACATTTCTGAGAAGAATCCAACATTGAAGCTTCTTTGTCCACTTTTCGCTTCCTCTTAGAAGATTTCTTACTTATGTTGCCACTTAAACCGTTAGCAGAAGATCCAGTTACATGTGTACTCGTTTCCATCCCAAGCCTTATCATCTCCTCTGCAGCTGAAGGGTAGGGGCACGTACTCAAAGGGACCCCACATGACTTCTCTTCCCTTTTCTTTTGGATTGAGTTGCCATTTGCTCTTTTTGAATTGTCATCACCTGTATCATCTTCTTCATCATGAACATCCTCTCCATCTGAACTTGATGAAATAAAACGGATGTGATTAGGCTTAGAATCTTTGCACCCAGAAAAAAATGACTTCATACGCTTTGACATAACATTGAACCGTTTGTCCAGTGAGTGCATCTGTGACTGTATTGCAGTATTATGTGGCACATCCTCTTTTCCTTGTTTAGCACGAATGTTGTAAGGTTGCTCCTTTGTTTGGACATTGGTCAGACGCGCAGTCTCCACAAGAATCTGAAGTGGAGCCTGCTCAAGACTCTTGGCTTCCCGAATATACTTGAGATGCATCCTTCAAAGGATTGAATCAATTAGCTAAATGTAAAATGGGGAAAAAAATGAAGGTAAAGACCACACACAAATTGACTAAAATCAATCCAGAACACCAATTTCTTAGAAGATGAGCTCAAATGATAGATATGTAGATACTAGCAGTGACAACAGAATCAATAAGAGAATGCATAAAATGTAGCATTATCAAAGAAAAATCACGAGTTTCACAAACCATCTCAGTAAGTAGTTCACAGCTCCTAAACCCATCCTTCTGAATCAATTCAGAATACCAATCTCTTAGAAGACGAGGGCAAAGGATAGATATGTAGATACTAGCAGTGACATCAGAATCAACAAGAGAATACATAAAATGTACCATTATTAAAGAAAAATCACGAGTTTCACAAACCATCTCAGTAAGTAGTTCAAATGCTCCAAAACCCATCCTTCTGAAATTTACAACATGTAGAGAGCTTAAAATCATCCAAACATAGCATTACACTCGTGAAGATAGGTTTCTGGAATAAGCACCAAATGCAGGATGAAAAAAACAATTAGCAACAAATAAACAATCGTGACAAATACCAGCTACCTAATGGCATCTATATTCCAGAAATTGAAACAGGAAAATCTCAAATCTACAATTAGCTATTTCACAAGCAAGTTCTCATTTTATATTCATATCATGTGGCTTACTCTTGCAGAACATGCACCCGATGCTCATAAATCTATTTAAAAACAAGTCACATCTATATTATACAACTTCAGCATTAGTCTTCTCTAAATCTATCCCAAAATTCAAAAGCATGCATCAACCCAAACAGAAACAAGGGGCCATTTTTACATGTTGATTATCTACATTAAGATTATCTCAGGATATAACAAGACAATGATTTCAAACTGTCCCATGCACATAAGATCAGGGACAATAATATACACACCCCAAACTCTCAATGCGTATGCATAGCTTTGCTGGATCTTTAAATGCTAACTTCCTTGCAAGGAATGCCAGAAAACCCTTGACCTGGATGTCATCATCCTTACAAATATTCATGAAATCAGATAGATGACTAATTATATCCTGAGATGTTATCTTGGGAAATTCCATTACATCAGAAGCAACTGAAAAATAATCTCGCACCAAAGGGTTCTGCAGTAGAGGTCCCAACGTAAGGTCTTCAAAGTTGTCAAGTCCTTCACTCTTGCATACCTCTGAATTCAATTCATATAAGGTGGTGATTCTCCTTACACCAACAAAACAATGTATAAAGGCATTCACCTGCAATCAGCAGAACATATGCTCATTAATCAACTAAAATAGCTCATAGTAACTAATTTGATTTGAGTAGTTCTGGAATATTAGACAAGGCATGAGAATTAAATTCATAATGCACTAACCAATAAAAGGATCAGATCTGTTACTGTAACCATTAATGTAGCCAGTGGCGCACAACCAAGCTAAAACCAGAAAATATGCAAGCATAGTCTCTGATCTAAAGAAACACAACAACCTATTGCATTACCATGTCAAGACAAGAAATAAATTGGGCTAGGTTCTGCGATGATTACGTTTTTAACTGTGCGGTAGCCGAGGTTCAAAACTTTTTTTTGGTTATGCTGCAGCCACCACTGATGCCGATGGCTTCCTGAAGGCATAATTTTTCACCTAGATGACCATTTCAAGTCATTCAAATAGTAAATTGAAGATATTTCAGAGATCATCAACTAGTATCTCTGCATTTTTCCTAATTTGGACATTTCATGCTACAAATCATGGATGAAATCCCGCGGAGAAAACTAGTGAAGAAAATTGGTTTAATTAAGGCTTTAGCTTTAATAAGGTATTTCTCTACATATTTCAAAATGTAAGTAGTTCTTGTTATGTTAAAGTGTTCGAAAGAGGGCCCTTACATATTTCATTTTGTAAAGGCATAGTTCCCAAAAATATAAGGAATCTAGTTGCTTAATTTTGGAACAATTTTGAAGTTTCTGAAATTTAGGAAAGTTATCAATAGCTTGATTCCGAGCTAAGTCAAATACAGGGAGATTCCAACCTCTATAAATGCTCATGTAGGACCAAATAAATCAAGACTAAGAAATAAATTTAGTTTTAAAGATCGATGTGAAACCATCTTTCAGGAGTCATCCCTTCATCTCTAAAGCGTAATTCCTTGACTCACCTGTGTGGTGTGACACCACAAACCCTAGAACTTGGATTTGTCTGAGGCCATCAAGAAACAAGGGCCCCTTCTTTGAATTGAAAGACCTAAAACCACAAACGGTTGGCCTACGTTGGACAGTCTCCTAAAAGCGAAAGTTTTGCTCCTGTCTTCCTTTCCCCCATCTTCATCCCTTCTCTCTAATCTCTCACTAAAACCCTCCACCCATTCAAACCCTACCATAAACTCTAGCCATACCTCTCCAAAGTCCAAACCTCTAGGTTAGGGGTAAGAATTTTCCAAATCGGGTCCAGATCCACCCATATCCAAATCCAGATCCGGATAGTATACATCGGATCCGGATCCGATTGGATCTTGAATATCTGGATCTGGATCCAAATTTAATTCCATATCCATTTTCCACCATCGATAATGGACGGTGCAGCATCATGTAGCCTAAATCATGTACCATACGCCACGGGTATGTCGCACGATGATGCAAAGGAATTTGCAAATTGACGCAGTATAAAATTTACCGGCAAACAACATCGATAAAAATAACCGTGTTTTAGAGATAAAAGTAAAAATCCAGAAGGGGTCACAAGAAGAAAAACAAAATGCGCGGATACAAGTATTCCGGCACGAGCCCATAAATACAAGAGAATAAATAACACCCACAAAGGGCCTCTCTTTCTACAAGAAAACACTTTCTTTATTTCATAAAATTCAATTCCCATTACATGGCGCGTGCCTCCTTTTATACATTTAAAACTTCATATCACGTAACTCTTAAAAGATAATCCCTAATATATCTCCCTACTAAAAACCAAAAATGATAACTAATCAAAATAAATCTATCTCTAGATTCTTTCCATATTCTCAAATCCAACTTCCTAAAAGATAATTACAACTCCCTACTTCATCCTTTCCACCTACATGACCCATTATTTTCCTTAGTTTTAACCTAACCCAAACTAATCCATATTTATCCCTTTCCTTTCTAAACAAAAGATAAATACCATTACCCCAAGCGATACCCTAATAAAACCATCAACCTATTCTATAGTACCCACATTTTTATAATAGCTCCTAAAAGATATATGTAAATGATTTTACCTAAAAGTAAATAAATCATATTTCTAAGATTAACAAAAATGAATATTTCCTATAATAGAAATGATTACCAACTCTCTCAAAAGAAGAAGATTTGGCCTTAAAAAAAAATACAGACTTAATTTTCCCAAGTAAAATGTACTTCCTAAAATTAGACTTCATCCGAGAGAGGAAATATGTAGGAAATCTTGGTGGCCTCCTTTTATAAAATCCTTTCACAGCCTCCCACCTTTCCGGCCAACCCCACCTCGGTAGTTTCGAAAGTGTGGTCTACTTTTGCTCCACCGAAGGTCCAAACATTCAACTGGCTAGCCTACTCCCACAAAGCCCTCACTACTGACCACCTCCAAAAGAGAGGGATTCCTATCCCCAACAGATGTGCTTTATGCAAAATAATGAGGAGTCAAACCCCCACCTTTTCTTACAATGCGACTTCTCCTCTGAACTTAGGGGGAAAATTTTGCAACTCTTTGGCATCGAATGGGTCACTCCACCTATGGTAAAAGCGCTCATCTACTATGAACTTCATACTCCATGGCCAAAGGCTGGCAGAGCCCTTTGGAAGGCTACCTTAGCGGCAACCCTGTGGACCATATGGGTGGAAAGAAACAACCGAATCTTCCAAGGTTCAAAATTACAAGCTTCAACTCTCCTGTACAAGGCAATCTCCATGGTAACCTTCTGGGCCTCGAACCACAAGGCCTACTCGGGTATACAAAGGACCCAGTTCCTCCCCAATGAAAAAATATTCTCCTGCACTGCCCATGACAACCACAAAAATCCAGCTTTTGGCAACCACCCCCCAGAAGGAACCATCAAGCTAAATTTTGATGGGTGTTCCTTAAGGAACCCTGGGCCGGCAGGGGCTGGAGGGGGTTTAGAGACCACCAAGGCAATGTTTTTCTTACTTTCTCAGAGCACCTTGGCTTCATGGAAGCACAAATTGCTGAAGCCTTGGCCCTCCTTCAAGTCCTGAAAAAGTTTAATCGCTCTTGGGGATTACACCTCATCATAGAAGAAGATTCAAAAAATGTTCTCTCATGGGCTAGTAGGGCTTCCCCTCGGCCATGGTATCTAAACCACTACATTTGATGAAATTGATCACCTTTGTAGAGATATGGATGTCTCTCGGCAGCATACATGGAGGATATTAAATGACTTCGCGAATCGCTTGGCGAAAGAGGGAGCAAATATGCAATTACAATATCAAGCTGGGGTCGTCTCCTTTTTTGCACAAGACCTTTGGCTCAACTCGTCTCCATAGCACATCACCTGGCTTTTCTAGGCCTCCTCATCTTTTGTATTTTTTGAAAGCTTCATGTAAAACATTTACATTGGGCGGTTTTATAAGCCCTTTTTGTATATGATACGCTGACTGTATTTTCCAATCCACCCCTTAGGGGATGAACTTGGCCTCTTCTCACTTGTACACTTCATATCCAGTAATACAATGTTAACCTTTTCTCAAAAAAATAAAAATAAAAACCCTACCCAATCTCTAAAAATAAAATTAAAAATTAGTAACATCCAAATTTTGATCTGCATCAAAAATAGAAAAGGGAGTCCAGTTTTGCTTTCTTGTCCGATGACTCCATTGCACTTGTCGCCGATGAAAGCGACTATGTCGTCAACAGATAAAATGGTTTTCTTCTCAGTGCAAATCTATACAATTTTTATAAGGAGAGAGAGTGAGTAATGCCTCGAGCCTACAATCATAGTCTGTTAAGAGGCGGATCCATCTAGTGCTCGGCATGGGCTTGATTGAATTAAGCTCAAGTATTCTGCAAGAGAGGGAGTTAAAGGCGCTTAGTTTAGTTGGAGGTTAATCCTTATTTGGGTTTTTGTGAATCACCCACCGATATTGAACTCCATCTTTCATAAATAAGGCCATGAAGAATAATAAGGGTTTTTTTGCCGCTCTGTTTGATAACGCTTGCGAAGCTTCTCGACCTTGTGTCAACATTATGTAGTGTCTTTGAAGGCGCAGAATAGCCACAACAAAGGCAGACGAGCTCTGCAACTTCTTCCCAATGCAAAGCTTTAAGTTGTCCTCTCTTGAGAGAGAACCATCTCTCTTGGTAAACGTCTATGAGAGCTAGGGTTTCTTCGTGGGTCCATGGACCAGAGGGTTTGCTAGGGCGAGCAAAGAGAGGGCTCGAGCTCTGGGTCTCCTTTGGGTAACAAGGAGGAGGAGGTGGGAGCCGTGAGAGCCATGGGTAGAGAAAGAAGAGGGAGATGAGGGTTAGGTAGAGAGAGAAGAGGGAGACAAGTGTTGGGTAGATGGAGACAGTGACGTCGGTTAAGAAGAGAGAGAAAGTGGGATCAGGGTTTGACAGAAGATATATGGAGAGAGAAAGTGGCGTCAATCAATTTTATATATCATATTCTATTATATATAAATTATAACTTATAGATACATATATAAATTATATCAGTTTCAAAAACCGTGTCAGATCCGGATCGGATCCACCAACACCTAGATCCGATCTGGATTTTAATTCGAATCTGAATTTTGGATCCAAATCTCGGATCTATACCCAGATCCGAATAGGATCTGAATTCTGGGTTTCGGATCCAGATCGGATGTATTCTCAGCCCTACTCTTGGTAAATAGCTCAATAGTTATCTTGACCATGTATCTACCTTCCGAAGCCCTTAAATCAAAGTCTAAACCCTAAACCTCCTTTGCAAGGTTGTTAATTTTCTGCAAAGCATTCCTAGCTTGAATCCCACAAATCATACCCTACTTATAGCCCTAATTATATCAAAAATGTCCCCTTAGAACTAACCCAAATCATATTTCTTTTAGATCCCATCATCCACTCCTACTCAGACCTCAAAACTTCCAAAACCCTGATGTCCTACCTTTGCAAGAACAGAAAGCCCTACAGAAGTCCTAAATACTAGGATAATAAAAAATTACAAATCATACACAACCCTTTATTTTTACGCCCACCAAATTTGCATAGGAGCCCAGGCCCCTTGGTCCAGCATCAACTATTCCCTAAAGAACAATATGAAGAGATTGAACAGCCAGGGGTGGAATGAGTCAGGTCAGGGGGATCTAAGTCAACCCCGAACCTGACCTAACCATTTATAAGTTGGACAGATCCGACCCACAGGGTCGAGTCAGTTCGGGTCTATAAATAAAAATATAAAAAAATATAGTATTTTCTTCATATTATATATTTAAGATTATTGGTTCTAGTGGAAAGCCTTAGAAAGGCAAGGGGAAGGCCCAAAAGAACATGGATGGAAGTATGTTAAGAAGTATGGTGACTTATGATCTAACTGAGGGTATGGCCCTTGATAGGGCAGACTGGCGGAACAAGCTTCGTGTAACCAACCCCAAATAATTGGGATAAAGCTCGGATAATGATGATATAATTAATATTACTAATATGTATTTATGTCAATATATACAGCCTCGGGGTCAACTATACCAGGTTGTGGTCAACTATACCGGACCCGACAAGATCTAAGATGGATGCAAACAATGTCGGGTCAATGTTGAATGAAACCAGACCCGACCAATCAGTCCAACATGTGGGTCCAAACCCAAACTCGGTCGGGTTCACCCGACCCAATTACCAACCCCTATGAACCGCAACAATGTTGGTCCTATTTTTACAAATATTAATTTTACACTAGTTCAGTACGAACCCCATGCTAAATTTTAGTCTTACCCAAGTAAATTGGGCAAGTGATGACTCGCCCAAGTTCTACTCAAGATGGAAAAAAGGGGCTAAAAAATGGGAAAATAAGTGGAAAATAATGAAAAGAAAAACCCAAAAACTAAGAAAGTCGTATAAAAAACCATAAAAATACAAAATCAAAAAAATTATATAAAGCATGGAATAGGAAAAAAAATGACGTTACTAGCTTGATAAATAAGAAAATTCTATATATATATATATATATCCACAATTTTGAAGCCGATCCCCCGATCTTCGCACTCGGTGATAATTGAGCCTCAAAACCTTGTCAAAGTTTCCTCACACCAGCCTAATCGAATCCCCAAAATGAATTTGAGTTTCGAGTTAGGATCTGGGAGACCCAAGCTCTTGAAAAATTGGGAGAGTAAAAAACCCAAATATGAAATTTGTCAAATCCTTAATTTTGTTTTGTGTTTTTTTTTGTGAAAATCAAACCTATAGTTGGATGATGACACAGTATTAGGTTTATGAATCAAGTTTCCTTGAAGATCAACCATCCATTGCAAAGAAATCACATATTTTTCAAAATCAATGAAAAAGCCAAATAGAATTTTTCAATCTCTCAAATCTATTAGTTCTGATGGTTTTCTCTCAAATTTAATGCTTCTAAGTAATAATCAGGCAAAAAAGTACTAGGGGCGAGAACTGTAGCAACTTGACCAAGTATACTCGCCCTAGTACTAAATATACTCCAGCGAGTCGTCCCATGTTTGTACAATACCGAACGATTAGTTATAGTAGTCATCCGAGCACCATATAAGGTACATACTAGTTTCCTGTTCTGGGCTCAGCAGCCTTCCGAGCCCTGAGTAACTCACCCAAGTCCGAGTCGACTTGCACAAGTTTTCAAAAACTGCTAAATTTAGACAACAAGATTCAGTTACCCATCAAGAACAAACAAAATTGCAGAACTTTTGTCCAGTTACCAAAAGCATTTTATGATGTAACATGAAAAGGCATAACCTATTCAAAAATACCATGGATCCCACAATTGGTTTCTCTTTTATTAGCTTGTAACATGGTGAAGAAGACAGATCAATTTTACACACCACAAACAATTAAAGACCCTCCAAGTTGCAACAAGGAACTCCAAATATGACCAGCAAATAAATACTATCTAAATCTCGTGTAACTTAGAAAACATACAATGCGGAGAAAATTAGGTTCCCTCAGGGTCTCTCAACTGTTTCTATAACAAAAATTTCTTATTAATAAACTATCCAAGGTCAGTAACACTATATTCAATTCATCACTCAAACTGGAAAAAAAATATCCTATCATAAGCACTTCGAAAGGACGCATTTCCATGTTATAAAGGCTTTAGCAAAGAATAAAAAAAAGTAAGCAATATATTCAGAACAGGTAATCAAGTTGCAGATCTCTAATTCTCTATGCATCCTAACAAAATTAAAGATATTTTGACAAGGCGAAGGAGAAGCTAGTGATCGTCAATTCGAGAGAGATTAGGCATAATGGAGACCTTAAATTTTTTTGCCAAAAGATATTTTACTCCCACGGGAGCAGAATGTCCATTAACTCCCTCGAGTAAAACCCCACTTAGAATCAATTTTAAGACCCCAAAATTCGCATACATTAACCCCAATAGAAACATTCATAATTGTACCATCTATGCAATTGAAAAAAGTAATGTCTCGATACTGAATCGAGACCATCCAATTTTTAGATGGTGAGATATAAGTGTTAAGAGAACTTAAATTTCAAAAAAAAAAAAAAAGGTAATAATCGTCTACTAATTTTGAAGTGGTTCCCAAAATTTCATATTGAAAAAATCCTCCCAAGTAGGTCTTTTGACGAAGGGAGTAGAAGTAAACCATGCTCCTAAGAGAGCATAGTATACCTGCTCAATTTTTCTATTTTGTAATTTAGAATCCTAAAGAAATAGATATATACAAATGAACAATCCACCAATATTTTTTTTTCTGGTTCTGGAATTCACTGAGCCATTTGTCCAAGTTTCGAGATTACACAAAGATTACATTGGTTCAATGTCCTAAAATGGCGTGGAAGTAAACTTACATTAGAACTCAGTTACATTGCTTTACAGAAGTTGTTGTGATCACCAATGATTCAAAATGCGGACGGCCCAGCGCCTAGGCGGCCGCCTAGGTGGTCCGAAAGGCCTGGGCGCATCGCCCACGCCTAGGCGGCCAATATGGGCGGTCGATCCTTGGGCGGCTGCCTAGGCGGTACGGAGCGCCCAGGGCCTGCGCCCCGCCCAGGGGCCGAAATTGATTTCGATAGGGGCAATTTTGGTCTTTTTTTTTGTTTTAAAGGGCCAAAAATTAGGGTTTTAGATTCATTTGAACCCTAAAACTTGTTGGAGACAATTTTAGAGAGAGAAAGCCCCCAAAAATCTAATTTTTGGTGAATTTTTTAGGATCGAAAGGTTTCTCAAAGTCAACAAACATCGATCAAAACATCACCCATTGATATTAGATTTACTTTTTGATGTTTTGCAAAGTTATTAGGGGCTTTTTAGAAGATTTTGAGTATTTAGAAGCATCTTTGAGGTGGAAGTTTGAAGATTGAGCAATCAAACTCAAAGTAAGTGATTTTTTTTTTATTGCTTTAGTAATTTGCATTATTTTTTAGATGTCTTCTTCAGGATCTAATAGGAATGAAAATCCTGGTTGGAAATATGGCTATAACCCAGATCCTAATGATAAAAATTGCATTAGATGCAAGTTTTGTGAAAATGATACAAAAGGGGGCATAAACCGGTTCAAGAAACATCTTGTCGGTACCAAGGGGGATGTTGCCCCACGTAAAAAGACTCGTAATGTTGTTAAAGATGAAATAAAGAATTTTTTGAACATGGTGAAAATGAAAAAAGATGGGAGATTTGCCTCTATAGCAGAGATTATGTCTGGGGTTCGGGTCAATTTTGATGTGATGATAGTGATGAGGAAATGAAGGGATGTCAAGAGGTTAAGCAATCCATTATTAAGGGAAAGGGGAAGGAAGTTGTAATTGCTTCTGATTCTGAGACTAAAGCCTCGGATTAGAGGCCCTATGTATAGTTTTTTACCTCGGCCTAACTTTGAGGTTGCAGGAGAGAAAACAAAAAAGAAAACCACCATTGAAAATATAATCAAGAAAGAAGAGAGAAAGAGCTACGTATTATCTTGCTACATGGTTTTATGAGGCGGGCATTCCTTTCAATACCGCTCGCTTAAGCAGCTTCTATGTTGTGATAGAGGCAGTTGTCCAATTTGGCCCTGAAATGAAATCCCCAACCCCATATGAGCTTTCATAGCCTTTTTTAAAAAAGGTAGAAGGCAATGAGTGCCATGAAGGAAGCTGTAGAACTTAAGAAGGATGCATGGGCTCAGTATGGGGTTTTTATTATGACTAATGCTTGGAGTGATAGGAAGAGAAGAAGTCAGATGAATTTGCTTGCAAATTGTCCTGCAAGGACTGTCTTTTTGAGGTCTATTGATGCCTCTGATCATATCCATGATGCCCATTACATATTTCAAGTGATAGAGAAGGGAATCAAGGAGGTTGGAGAGCATCTGGTTGTACAGGTTGTCACAGACAATGCTGCTCCAAATGTTGCTGCATCTAATTTGTTGCGCATAGCTTATCCTAGAATCTTTTGGACACCATGTGCAGCACATTGTATAGACCTCATGCTTGAGACTCTTGGCGGTTTAACCGATATATCAGGTGCAGTGAAGAAGGCCAAGTTAGTTGTAAATTTCATTTATAGCCACCATCTCACCCTCAGCATGATGTGTATCTTTACAAAGAAAAAAGAGATTGTGAGGCATAGGGTCACGAGGTTTGTGACCTGGTACTTATGCTTAGATAGCATACATTCGAGGAGAGTACAGTTGAGGCGAATGTTTATCTCAAATGAGTGGAGAGCATGCAAGTAGTCTAATGATCAGGTTGGGAAGAAGGTGAGAGATATTATACTTTCTAAGGCTTTTTTGAAAGGGGTGAAGGGCGCTCGTAAGGTATTTTTTCCTCTTGTCAAAGACTTTCGCATGGTTGATAGTGACAAATCTTCTATGGGCTACATATATGATGCTATGGAGAAATGCAAAAGAGAGATAGCCCAAAATTTCAATGATGAAGAAACCCGCTACAAGCTTATTTGGGAGATTATTGATGAGAAGTGGGATAGGCAGCTACATCGGTCATTGCATGCAGCTGGTTATTATTTGAACCCAACTTTATTTTATATTAACATGGATATACAAACAAATGACACAATTATGAATGGATTTAATGAGTGTGTAGAGGTGCTACTCCCTGATCCTGATATGCAGGATATTATATGCACGGATGAGCTGATATATTACAAGTGCTCACTAAAGTCTTTTGGAGGTCCAATGGTAATGAGGCAAAGGGCCAAAATTGATTCAGGTATTAATAATACTCCTAAGTTCATCAAGTTCAAGTAATCAAGTAATTGTATTATTTATTTATGATTTTATTCTATATCTTTACAGCCCATTGGTGGAGCCAACATGGGTTTAGTTCTCCAAATTTACAAAAGTTAGCCATTCGAATTATAAACCTAACCACTTCTTCATCCGGTTGTGAGTGCAATTGGAGTACTTTTGAAGGGGTAAGGCCATAAGGGTAATTTGTATAATTTTATAACTAATACATGCACCATAGATATTAGATTTTCATTAGTTTCATTTGATTTTGTTAGATTCATACACAGAAAAGAAACGGGCTTGAATCAAAGAGACTCAATGACTTAGTCTATGTCAAGTACCGTCGATTCTTGAAAGACAGGTTTGCTAAGAGAGACCCCATCAGATCAAAAAATATGGACCATGCTATGGAGTGGTTAGTTGATGATGATGAGGTCGAGGGGCATGAAGGATTGACATGGAACATGGTCATGGATGCTTCAACGACATCAGCTGACCCTCCTAGGGCTACTAGATCTTCTGCACAGAGAACAAGGATGGAGGAAGAGGAGGAAGAAGGGGGTGATTCAGAACAGACGGAGGAGGACAGGGATGACCAATATGTTGAGGAGGGTGACGACTCCGTCGACTCCGATGAATATGATGCCAATACAGCTGACCCAAGATTTTCTGATGATGAATGTTGATTGTTGAATAATTATTAAACTTTGAAGTTTGAACTTTGATTGAAGCATTGTGTATTGAACTATTAAAGATTCTTTTGAGTCTTCAAGTATTACTTTCATAGTTTCATAATTCAATTTTGTTTTCTTCCTCATGGTGGTGTACTCCAGTACTGGTGTGATACTATTTGATAACTTGGTTTGATAATTCAATTGGTTGTAAATTTGAAGTTTAATTGGATATGGAGTCTGAACCGACTTATGGATTATGGTTATGTTTATGAATTGTGCGTGCAATGCTAATATGTAATATAATTTAAATTATGTATTGCAACACATATAACTGATATTGACATAACTGCACTGCATGATATTTATTTGGATTCAACTGGGCCGCCAAGGTTCCGGGCGCTTGCCTAGGAGTTGGGCCTAACGCTTTTTGAAACACTGATGATCACATCAAAAAACATACATGTCATTCCCATTTCACTGTTCCTAGTTGCTTCTCGTTTTCTATTGCGTTTATTCTTCTTAAAAATACATTCCTCTAATGAGAATTTCCTCAGCGTAGTAGAGATCAAAACCTAAATTCAGTAAAACTAATAAAACATCAGTAAGTTCACACACCTTTCCTTCCATGAAAATGAGCTTCTGCAAAGTAGGAATTCGCTGCAAATTATGCCCCAAATCACTCAATGATTCAACTCCACATGAAAAAAGCACAGGCTTGATGACTTTCCATGCCAAAACACCCGTACCAGAAGCCAGCAAGTCTCTGTGAACCTTTTGAGCCACTATCTCCAACCCTTGAACAACTCCTTCGCTGAGACCATGGCTTCCAATCCGAGAATGAGGTGAAATTTGAGAAAGAGCAGGTACAATGTTTGCAGGCTGGAAGAAGCTAGAGTTGGGGTTAGGGTTTGGAGCTCCATGATTGGAGGGAATCACAGATGGATTGTAAAAAATTCCTGGTCTTAAAAAGTCAGGACTAGTCGGAGGTACGAAGTTGGGGAGAAAATGTGGATTGTTCAGAGTTGCAGGTGCCAATAAATTAGGGTTAGGGTTTGAGAAGAAGAAATTGGCGGTCGCGTTAGAAACTGAAAATAAATTAGGGTTTGAGTTTCGACGAGGACGAACTTCCTGGTTGTCGGCGCCATGCTTTTTGTTCTTCCCCATGGATGTGATCGTTGAAGAAGAAGCCCGCCTGTTTGCGAGGCTTTCGAGTTTCAAAAGAGGGAGCGAAAACCAAAAACCCTAGACAAAACCTAGACCATACATACGCCGTGTACGATGTGGAGAAGGACAACCGACTGTCCAAAGTCGGTTTATGGGGAGGAGATGAGGCCAGCCGATGCTTTGCTGACGGAGAGCAGAAGGGAGTTTCATCGTTGCCGTCTATTGATCTAAATGGACGATGAGCACCTTGTCTGCGACTCCACACCATGCTGACCATGTGTATAGTGATAAGTCATGAGCATCATGTATGAGGTACCCAGTTTCTTTGCGGCCAACCCTAGAAATGGGGGCGTCTTTATAAATCTGAGATAGTTTTTAAGACTTAATGTTTAAATATATATAATCTCTAGCATGCACATCATGAACATAATAAATAAATAATTTAAAAATAACAATTTTAGTAAGAAACCATTTCGACCTGTTAATTTTTATTGTTTTTAGATGGAACAATTTTCCATTAACTTTTACATATAAAATCCAATCTAGAATTAAATTTTCGAATCCTAAAATTTAGGGATATAGCATTCTTCAATCCATGGACTATTCTTAATAAAAGATATTGGGGAGTGATTTTATGAAATGGTTTTCTAGTAATATAATAAAATAATCTTTAAAAGTCATGTTATGCTCATTTATTTGACCCAAATTTTTAAACACACTCTTTTCATTCTAATATAAAATCACAAAAAAATATATATATCTAAAAAATATTTTTTAGCCTAATTAATACAGGTTGTTTATTTTAGTATATGCTTAGATCTATGCCTTGGATGGATGGGTTTCCTTTCCATAACTTTTAGATAGTTTTTTAAACAATGTTAAAAAATAAAAAATTGATTATGAATCCATAAAGGCATAGATCTTAAAATTAACCAAATAGATGGTCTAGATTCATGGTTGGAGGAGACCTATTTTGACCATAATATAGGGTGCGAATTGAAATTTATTTTTTTGGATTTTTTGTTGGGATGAAGAGAGTGTGTCTACAAATTTGAGGTCATACAATGGCCCCAAACATGGTTTTCTAGAAGTACAATTTTATTATATTATAATAACATGGTGAGTAAAGGGGCTTGGTTATGTTTGGAAGTAGCCAACATAAAACTTTGCCAAAACATATCATGAATCATAAACCTATAAAATTTGTTTACCTTAATAGAGTAGAATGGCGGACCACCCTAATTAGTTGGAAAAAGGCTTTGATGATGATAACAATGATACGGTGATATCAGAACATTCCCCAAAGATATTTCATATCTTACTTTATGTATAGTTAAGCAAAGACCTTCCGATTTTTTAAGCATGAGATTTAAGTATTAGAAACTCAAAATTAAAATTCATTATTTTGAAAAAATTAAATTTATGTGGTTCTAAAAATTTGAGATATATATATATATATATATCTCCCGAGTGGGTTATGATCGAGGGGCAGGATATGGAACATGCTCCTAAAGCATAGCATATATACTCCACTTTCAAATTGTGTAACATAATCTATGAATTGCCCCAGCCGTCCCTCACCTGGCACTAACGAGAACACACTGGCATTCATATGAGGAAAGATTACATTTTCAGCTCAATTCGTGATTTGATCCGGCCGCTAAGGCACCATACACATGATCATGATAGGAATTTGCTTGACATGTGCTACAAGAACATGGTTACTAAGCGTTAGAAGTATCACTATCATTATGTGAGCCTTATGTGATCAATTTGAGATACACTAAATGAACCATGTTGATTTGATGAGAGAGAAAGAATAGAAGATGCATGAGATTGGGCAGACATCATCACGTTGTCATTATAGTGACAAACATGGAATAATCCTCACACCCTTTTAGAGAGAAGAATGAGATGGTGGTAGGAGAAGAATGAAATGGTGGTAGGATCAAACGTTTTGCAGATCAGTGGTAGGTCCCCTCTACCTTTGGTTAGGTTGGAGAAATCTAAGTAGGAGCAGCGCAACATCGAGTCGAAGTTGTTTGTGACAGGTTCCTTTTCTCCTCTTATTTTTGGTTTTTTTAGTTTATCTGATTGGGCTAAGAGGGGATGGAATCTTTCATATTCTCTTGATATGAAGGTCATTGGCATGAATAAAGTGGTATTCAAACAGAGAGCTAAGGATGAAGCACAGAGAGTGCTCACACATCGTTTATATCGTATCCGTGGTAGCCTCCTATCATTGGATTTCTAGAAGTCTAGGGATCATAGTTCCTTTGTTCAAAAGGAGATTATGTGGGTACGTCTTTGAGGTATTTCTTTGTTTGCGTGGAGCTTAGAGATTATTAAAAAGATTGTGAGTTCTCTTGGTTGCTATCTAGACCTTGACTGGGATTCCTTTTTAAATCCAGTTTGTTTTGAGGTTCAGGTTAAAATATCCAAGGCCATGAGCATGGCTTTACCTGACCAACTTTGCCTCAATATTTGTGAAGATTCCTTCATCATTGAAGTATTGTGTGAGTCTGTGGCTAAGAATGCAGGTCCACAGATGGTGCAGCTGGAGGATGTCCATGACAAGGCTTCTCGTCGGCTGAAAAGTTCTTATCCTCCAGTGCCGGCTAGTAGAAATTTGAAAAGGGTCAACCACCATATTGGTTTTCGACATGATTGTATGAGGTTCAATTTTCAAAGTTTCGTAACTCCCAGAATTTCAAAAATTTGGAAACCTGTGGGTAGGTTTCCAAAGTTTACACAGGGACTTTCTCACCTTATTCGTAGCCCCCGGAAAGTGAAGTATGATATTTTGGATAGCCCCCCAACCTTGGAAAGTCCCAACCTGGATTTACATATTGGAGTTTTAAAGAGTGGAAAGTGCATGACGGAAGAAGTGCCTAAAGAATGGATCTTAGATGATAGCCTTTTGGCACAGTGTGGTCGTCTCCTGCCTCTTGAGGGTCTATCAAGTGTTTTTGAAGGAAATAGGATGGCTTTGGTGGCGAGTGGGGGAAATGCACGCAGTACGAGTTCGGAGGCACGTGGTACGAGTGCGTACGGTCGGGATTGTGATCAGTGCGCCTTTGAGCCCAGTTTGACCGTATATGTGGCGGCTTACTCTTGAGTTACATTGGATAGAGAGTTTCTTTCTCTCCCTAAAAAGACTCATGCTTGTAAGTCGTTCCTCTCTTCTCTGGCTGCTACTATCCACTTCTTTCTGGTGCATTGGAAAGGGCTAGGCCAAGTGTGGTGCTTCGCCTTGGTGTTCACTATTCTCCTTCGCAAGATGTATCCATTACCTTATCGGGCCAAGAAAGCTAGTCGTAGCCGGTTTGATCCTTTGCTCATTGACCCCCTTGCAATTGTGGTGGTTGATTCATATGAGCCGAAGATGCTTTTGGAGGATTATTTTCCAGCCATGGATTCTTTAGAGGGACAACAGGTGGATATCGTTCTTACGAACCAAGCTTTATTGTTGGTTCATGAACCACTCATGGAGGCAGTTGGCTCGAGTTAGCCTTTGGTAATGGCTTACGAATTGGTACATGTTGTGGATGCTGCACCCAACACTCCCCATGTTGTTCTTGGAACAAGTTTGTATCTGGTCTTGACTCATGAACCAGTACCAGTGGTGGATGCTACACCTAACCCTTCGGTGGTTATGCCCCTTCTAACCATTGATCATTCTAATGACTACCGGCATTTCAAAAATTGTTGTTTGACATGGGTATGGAATCGATGCCACTTTCGACGGTGATGTCTGAGATTCACAAGCTCAGAAAGTCCAAGGGGATGAAAACGAAGGATTATGATGGTCAAGAGACCTAGTCTCGGATGGATGTTGTTGCGAACCTTATCTGTAAGATGGATGGAACCACGACTTGGAAGGATTCTATGAAGGCTAAGGGTAAGAAGTTATTCCGTCAAGGCTCTCGGTTATCGGCTAGATTGGAGGCCAGTGGTGTTCCTAAAGGACTTTGAATGTTGCTACCATTAAATATCGTGAACCAGAATTGGTGGATATTTGGCTTGTCTTCCTCTTCCTCATCTGATGATGGAGATTGGGAGGCCATGGAGATGTATGAAGATCGCGATGGGATCGGACCGTCAGGACCAGGTTATTCTTCCTCTTCTCAGTTGTTTTAATGAATATTTTATCGGGGAACGTTTGGGGCCTAGGTGATCCCAAGCGAAGGAAATATGTTTTGTTTTTAGTGTCCAAGTACAAACATCTTATTGTAGCGTTACAAGAGACCAAATTGCCTAGCCCTTCTCTGTCATTGGCTAGGAAAATTTGGGGCTTAGGGTATGTGTCTCTTTGTGGTATTGATGTTATGGGTAATTCTGGTAGAGTCTGTATTCTTTGGGATCCTTTGATACTCTCTAACTTTGTGATGGTTGTCAAGGATAATTTTATACTTTTGAGTTTTGTAGGTCCTACTCAGGGTTTTTCTTGGGGGTTTATAAATACGTATGGATCTTCTGTTAATTCCTTAAAACCTGCTTTCTTAGAGGATATATCTTCGGTGATTCAGTCTTTCTCATTTCCTATTGTAATTGGGGGGGATTTTAATCTTATAAGATGGCCTGATGAATGCTTGGCAGGTCACCCAATTAATTTTTTGATGATGCTTTTTAATAGATTTATAGAAGATAATGCTTTTTTGGATCCTCCTGTTATTGGATCACGTTTCACTTGGTCTAATAATAGTGTTAGGGCCCTTGCTATGTCCAAGTTTGAGAGATTTTTAGTTGTTGCAAAATGGGTAGAGGATTTCCCTTTAGTTTCTATCAAATCTTTGGTGCGACTTTCCTCTGACTATCTCCCTTTACTCTTTCTGACGGGAAGTAGTAGGGGTGGTCCTAAGCCTTTTCGGTTTGAGTTATGTTGGTTGGAAAATCTAGAGGTGCTGGAACTTATTAGAAGGACGTGGTCTAACACAGTGGTGATTAGATCAATGGACTTCCAAATACGTAAAAAGTTAGTGAATATCAAGCATAAATTATTTGATTGGAGGAAGGATAACCAAGTGAATTTCAAAACAAAAGTTGAAGGGATTGTGGCAGAAATAGAGACTCTGGACCACAATATTCAGGAAAATGGTATCTTGACAGACCAGCTGCTTTGTGAGCGTCATGAGAAGCTAAAGGAGGTGGAGGAGGCACTAAGAGTTGAGAAAATATATTGGAAGCAGAGATCTAGGAACAAATGGCTTAATGAAGGGGACCGTAACACGAAATTCTTCCATGCAATTGCTAGTGCAAGAAGAAGACAAAATGATATTTTGGGTCTCTCAATACCTGGACTTGATTTGGATGATAAGGAGGCAATGGAATAAGGTGTTATTACTCATTTCAAGGCTGCTTTCACAAAGGAAGTGGTTCTCACACTGAATTTTGATAGTGTTCCCTTCAAGAAATTGGATTTGAGTCAACAAGTTGCTTGAAAAAGGATATTACTATTGAAGAGCTACAAATTTCAATTTTTGCATTACTTGGCGACAAAGCCCTTGGACCAAACGGTTTTCCTTTAGTATTCTTCCATCGATTCTGGAATTTGGTGAAGGATGACTTATTGGTGTTGGTGAAAGAGTTTTTTATCGGAGGTAAAAATTTTAAAGGTATAAATTCTACTTTTTTGGCATTAATTCAATAATAAATTGGTTATCTGACATTAGACCCATAAGTTTGCTTACATGCATCTTTAAAATTATTGCCAAATTACTTGTTGAACGCCTTGAATGGGTTTTGCCTTTGATTATTTCGACCTCATAGTCAGCCTTTATCAAGGATCGCCAGATTACTTATAGTATCTTGGTAGCTCAAGAGTGCATCCATTATGGAGTTATGAGTAAGAGGGCAGGCTTGCTTCTTAAACTGGATTTAGAAAAGGCATATGATAGGGTGGAGTGGGGGGTGTTATTGGAAATTTTGAAGATGATGGGTTTTGGGATAATATGGCAAAGTTGGATCTTTGGGTCCCTTTCTACTACTCATTTTTCGGTCATATTCAAAAGTAACCCAATTGGTTTCTTTAATGCCTCTAGAGGGCTTCCCTGTTCTTATTCACTATCCATGCAGAATATTTTAGCCTTATGTTGTCCAGGGTTGAACGGAGAGGTAACTTTAGGGGTTTCCAAATTGTAAACTCTAATATTGTTGTATCTCATTCGCAATATGTTGATGATGCAATCATTTTTTGTGATGCGGATGAGACACAGCTTCGAAATATTGTAAGATATTTGGAAATTTGTGAGGTTGTCATGGGAATTAAGGTGAATTTGCATAAATCTTCTTTGGTGAGGATTAAGTGCAGAGGCCCGGCATTGCAAAGTTTGGCCTTAGTTTTGGGCTGCAAAGTAAAAACTTTCCTTATCACTTATTTGGGTTTACCTATCTCAGACTCAAAATTTCCTATTACTGTTTGGGATAAAATTATTGAGAGCGTGCAAGTGAAACTTGACCTTTGGAAATATAAGTACTTATCGCTGGGTTACTCTCTTACGATCATGTTTAGCCAATCTTCCTGCGTATCAGATGTAGGTGATTCATATGTCAACATTGGTTGCTAAAAAGATCGAGAGATTGATGAGGGACTTTTTGTGGGGTACGCACGGAGAAAACAATAAATACCACTTGCTTAGATGGGATAGAGTGTACACACCTAAGCGAGAAGGGGGTTTAGGGATCCGACGATTGAGATATTTCAATGCTGCCTTACTCTGTAAGTGGTGGTGGAGAAGTTATCATTTCAGAAGTCATTTGTGGTGCCAAGTGTTGATTGCCAAATATGGGTTGGAAAGTTATAATGTATGGATTGGTGGTGGTCGAGGTAGAGAGAGTTCATATATGTGGAGAGCGATTGGTGGTGGTCGAGGTAGAGAGAGTTCATATATGTGGAGAGCGATTTATAATTACAGGCCGATGATCTCAGGTTACTTTAGATGGAATCTTGGTAGTGGTAGACAGATTTTATTGTGGCATCACAAATGGTTAGGAGATTATCCACTAAAGGTGGCTTTCCCTGATGTGTTTCGGTTGGCTTCAAATCAAAATATTTTGGTCTGTAATGCAGTTGAGCGAAGAGGAGATCAGACTACTAAGAGTATTCCTCTCATTTACATGGGGATTAGTGATGGGATACAATCACAATAGTGTGCAATGATGGAGCTTTTAGAGAAAGTATATATAGCACAAGATGCATAGGATATTTTTGTTTGGGAAGTCGAAAATGATGGCATATTTTCTGTTAAGTCGTATTATAACCTGTTTTTCCATGACAGATGGAGGTGGTCACTTGTTTAAATTTGGAGGTGGCCAATTCCGCACAAGGTACAGATTTTTGTATGGCTGGCATCGCAGAATAAGATTTTAACAATTGATAACCTTCTTAAGAGAAGTAAAATTCTGCCAAATAGTTACCTTTTATGTAAGCAAGATGGAGAGTCGGTTAACCATTTGCTGCTTCATTGCCCCTTTGTCTCTATGTTGTGGAGTTGGTTACAGAATATGGTTGGTGTGTCACTTCCATTGCCTCAAGATGTGTTGGGCATTGTCCATCACTTCACACCCTTATTTTTGCCTATAGTTGGTAGGGCGATTTGGAAAATTGTTATAGGATCGATCATGTGGGAAGTATGGAAGGAAAGGAATAGAAGGACCTTTGAAGGGACTGTGTTGAATTTGGATAAAGTAATTCATTTGGTCGAGTTGTCTATTTGGTCAAGTATATCGGTTTCTAAGGAAGGTTGGGGTATTTAAAAAATGGATGTAATGATGAATCTTACTAATTTGTTTTATCTTGATTCCGCAATGTAAGCGTAAACGAATTTGGGTTAAGCTGCCAATAGGATACATTAAATTGAATTTTGATGAGAGTTCAATTGGAAACCCAAGCCCTATTGGGATTGGAGGAGCCTTCCAAGATTCTGATGGTGATGTTTTATTATCTTTTGCGGGCCCTATTGGTGTAGCTACGGCTAATTCGACAGAATTACTTGCGGTGCTTAAAGGTTTGGAGATCTTTAGAGATAGGTATTTGGGAGCTATTTTCTTGGTTGAAGGGGATTATTTTAATGTTATTCGCTGGTGTCGAAAAGAGCAATTGGTCCCATGGGAACTTCGGTCTCCTTGGCTGAAGATTTTGGATATTTCTTCTTCTATTTCTGTCTCCTTTTCCCATATTTATCGTGAAACTAATGGTATCGCTGATATGCTAGCGAAGGTGGTGTGTCGCTTGCTTCTCTTTGTATTGCCAATGATGTAATCTCTCTTTTGTGATTAATAAAGTTTGATGGATGTCTCTCAAAAAAAAAAAAAATGAACCACGTTCTACCATTCGGCTATATCAAGGGCTATACCCTCAGTTTCATTATAAATCACTATATCTCTTTTCATTGCTATTATCTATAGGGCACGCTTTTTATGCTTCCCTACAACATAAAACTTATATACTTCCCCTTATCCAACCGTCCATTATGAATGGAGGGCTAAGATTGCCCCAATCACAGTGTCATGTCTCTACACTATTTTATTTTAAAATTTTTTCTATAAAATATTTGGACACAAGTTTTTTTATATCCAATCCTTTATTAAACTCACAGTAGCAAAAAATATAAAAAACTATTTCCAATAAAATAAAATGATCAAAATACCCCTAAAAAATTCAAGGGGTATTTTGATCATTATATTTATCAAAACATTGTTTTAATATTTTTATAGG